>JAQIWH010001126.1:0-35308 GCA_034695005.1 Cryptops parisi | reverse complement strand
AGATGGTGTGATCACCTAGCTTGCCCCTTGGCTGCCTCAAGCAAATTCTGTGCCAGCTAATGTGAAATGGAGTATACTACTACTACTACTCCTCGCCAGTTATAGCCATTGGACAAGAAACATCACATGGTTCTTTTTTTTACATCTGGGCATAAAGAAAGAATTCTAGAACTTTCAAGAATCTTCTAGAAACTTCTACTGTGTGGCAGTGTCACTGCACTGTGTTTTTACTAGCGCCACCTCACCATGTGTGAAAATGCCAAAATTCATACCGAAATCGATACTCTAAGAAGCAATATGAGTTAAATGAATAAATAACTTTTTATTTTTATTTTTTCATCATACAGTCAACAATAACCGAACTATACCAAGATAAAACAACAAATACTTGAAAAGCAACATATATATATATGGGTTAGCGAGAACCCCTACAGAACTAGAAAAACACATTATACCAATTTTAAAAAAAAAATTTCTTGACTAATCTACATATAAGATTTTTGACGGACTATTTACTAATTAATTAATATCATTAGATATATAACAACCCCAAATTTGCTTACGTTGAAAAAAAGTTGACATTTCCATAATCAAGTTTAATGTCACCATTTTTCATTTGTTAATCATAGTGTTTGGTACATAACTTGCGTTCTACATTTTTGTTATGAATAATTAATCATGCATTATTAATTACCAGAAATTTGAAGTATTTTTTGTATTAAAGAAATCAAACTGGTTTTGTCTTAATTTAGTGCTTGTTTTGATTACTTTACTGTCACCAGACTTCTATTTTTTTATATAATATGATAGTTAACAATTTTCACATGATGTTATGAATAGCCAATTGTGTCTTATTCGTCACCAAACATGTCAAGTTTGTTTGGACACATTTTCTTTTTTTAATATTTTTTTAATATTTATTTTCATATTTAAAATAATTATAAATTTTATTTTTATATAGATAATGATATTTTTTATATATCATTTAAAATTTAGTTTATTAAATTATACAGTAGTTTAGGATATAAACTATAATTCCACCAAGTTCGTGTTCTAACAAAATAGCATTGTAACATAGAAGTGGAACTTAAATCTAAATTGCAGTATTTTCTGAAATTCAAGTATCAGATATAAAAATTGAAATTTTTAAAAATAAAATTGAAATTTTTGTTGTTAATGATGCTATTTTTAATATCATATAAAAATGACTCAATGAAATCGTATAGTGGTTTATGGTAGGCTACATGAAAATAGGATTAAATTAGCATTCTCAAATTAGCATTTAAAGTGTATCTAAATTGGAACACATGCGTCATAAGTTTGATGTTGTCATGTTGACTTGGTTTGTATACACAAAAACATATGGTAATATGTATACATACATAAGTTTGCACTTTTTGAAAAACTGGTGTTTGGAATACGAATCGTAATATATTGATGCGACAAAACTTTTAATTACCAAAGTTCCTCAATTGGATTTTGTACACACTCCATTAGTTTATTGATAGATTATTATTATTTTCATAAATAGTATAAATTGCATATAACAGATTATGGTATAAATTCTAATATATTATCCTATCCTATACTTAATAAAAGACAAGAATGCTCCTCCACACTAGCTATGGAAGGGCCACCTTTTGTGAAAATGCCGAAACTTATACCAAAATTGATCTCCAACTGTAAAGAATGCTGTGAAGGGATATGAGTTAAAATTTTGAACTGAACTTAAAACAATAGATAACTGTAGCTTATGTTGCAAAGCGACATGAGTTAAAACAATGAATTGCGTAACAAAAGCAAAAAAAAAAACCCTTTCCATTATTTTTGATAGGTTATTGACTAGTTTCTAATATTTATTGATTATAAGTTGTTTCATGTTGCAGGTTTCAGTCTCAACATAGGAATTCGACCAAGTGCGTTCATCCTTCGACAATTATGCGTACACAAGTTGATGCAAATTTTCACACATTGGTAACGACGCAGAACCCAATGCAAAATGAACGGCAAACTTTCCTGGTTGGTCTTGCAGTCGATACTACGTGTCGTCATCATTTTGTGCTTCCATGGACAGCGTGCTTTGGCGAGATTCCCCTACTACACTCATGGTGACCACAAGCTTCCGTTTTATCAAATCGTCGTTCATCCCGACAGAAAAGACGTTTACGTCGGCGGGACCAACATGCTCTTCCAACTCAGCGAAAACTTGATTTTGCTCTCCAACAAAAGCGTGGGTCCGCGTAAAGATAATCCTCATTGCAGGCCCGATCCGCTCAACTGCAGTCTCACTCGCTTTCCGACCGACAACGTCATCAAGTTGCTTTTCCTCGTCGACGACAATCGCAAACTTTTGGCGTGTGGCACGCTGTACCAGGGTATGTGTGAAATCATCACCGCGGAGAAACTGAATCAACAGTCGCTGCTGTCGGTCGGCGACGAAAAGGATGTGCGGAACTACGTCTCGGGGCGCGGAACGGTGTATGCTTTCTTCGCCAAAGGACTGAGCAATCCGACGCTTTATACCGGTTTGTCGTACGACGGACGACCGGTCGAAATGATGCCGTACGAGGTGTCCAGTCGCAAGTTGGTCGCCGAGGGCCTCAAGTATCATTGGGAATATTCCATCCAGGACAAGAGTGCAGTCACTGGCATCCGGATACAGGACCAGTTCAAGAAGGATTACGTCGTCAAGTACATCTACGGTTTCGCACACGGCAATTTCAGTTATTTCGTCACTGTTCAGAAAGTGGGGCTCGACTCGAGCGATTACGAGTCGCGCTTGATTCGAGTGCACCAAAATGACAGCAAGTACGTCTCGTACATGGAGATGCCGTTGAATTGCGAGAAAGGATTGGAAGGAAGTTTCAAATATGCCAGCACGGCGTATCTCGGACAAGGGCGGCAGCAAGTTTTGAAAAACATGCCCTACGAAAACGACACCACCTCGCTTTACGTCACGTTCATGCAAACGCAGCCGCATCGAGGCAAGACGCTCAACATGAATAAAGGAACAGCGCTTTGCGTTTATTCGATGGAGTACATCCGACGGGAGTTCACCACGACGATCCAACGATGTTTCGGTGGTGATAGCATTCCCCGCATCAAGTGGTTGGACAAATCGCCCGCCGGTTATTGTGACCAATACGTAAGTTTATTTATTTTGTGTTTTTTTGGTAGACATTTTATTAAACTGTTTTCTTATTTGTATGCAAAATTAGACTTACACAATCACCGACGATTTCCAAGGAAGCACTTATAACCCCTACATCGAAGGTAGCGACTCCATCAGCGCAACTGCGGTGTCTGTATTTCCGCAGACCCACATCACCGCCATGGCCATTACGATTCAGAACGATAAACCGGTTGGAATATTTGGTACCTCCGAAGGCAATGTCATGAAGGTGAATTGTGTCTGATTTTAGGCATATTAGACATATCTTGCTTAAAAAGTTAAAAGTTTAGTCCTCATCCTATGCAGCTTCTTATATGTTTGATTAGAAGAATGTTGTATGTCACAAATCACAGTTTCGAGTGAGCGTGATATTTTTACTGTCAGTTTCACAGGGATGTAGTGTTATTTGCTACCTGGTGATGGCATCGCTAGCTAGGCCAATGAATAAAGAACATTTTTCCATAATAATCTCAATTTTGATTTTATGGCACTTGCAACATTCTTCCGTGCAAGTCTTCAATTAACAACGCCATCTACTGTCATTTTGCTTCAATCTTGCGTCTTGTTAGTAAAGTGTCCTATAATGAATATTATTTTATGTGTTCCAGGTATTGTTACGCAATGGAAACAGTCAACCACCAGTATTAGTCACCATTCCATTGGCGTCGGGTTTTCCGGACAAATCACGAGCAGTCTCTCGTTCATGGGCGTTTGATGCCAATGAAAAAAATATTTATATGATGGTCAGCAATAAGGTAATTTTAATTGTTCAACATTTGTTTAAAATAATTTTTAAGTTTAATAGTAGGTATTTAATCAGTGTCTTTGATGATTGAAAACTTGGTTTACTTCATTCTTTGTTTTGTTTTGATGAGATGTGGTTTTGAACAATGCGATATTTTGTTATTAGGTTGCAAAAATTCCGATCGCTTCATGTAAGATTTATGAAACGTGCAACGCGTGCAGTACGGCGACCGATCCTTTGAATTGCGGATGGTGCGGGACGTATTGCGCTTACAAAGACGAATGTACGAACATTACCGCTTTCAAGAAAAACAGCTGTCCACCGATCATTGACAGCGTAAGTAATTAAACGTTCAATTCGTTTGTTTTTTCATGTCAAAATAGTTATTTATTTATTTGTTTTCAATAAAAAATTGTCAGTTCCAACCTGAAAAGGGTCCCGTTGAGGGCGGCACGGAAATTACAATCAAAGGCGATTATTTCGGATCATCCTCTGACTTGTCAGACCCTAAAGCGCATTTGTACGTTTACGTGGGTTTGGATGTGTGTAACATCAAGGCATGGGAAATGACAAAGTATAATACTAATACTGCTACTTAATTTTTGAATTACTAAACTAGTTTAGTTGAGTATTATATCTTTATTTTCATAGGATCACTTGTGTAACCAATGCCGTCACTAGTTCTCGACAAAATATGGTGAAAGTGGTCGTCATGGATCCAACTAGAAATTCTGGCGTCAGTTATGATTTAAGCGGTGAATCCATTTTGCGAGGAAGAACGTTTTCATACGTGGTTAGTAAATAAATCACGTAACTGAACGTGCATTTCGCTTTACAAGAAATTTTATATATTGGTGAAAAAATGAATTTTGTTAGGTACCAAAAGCTAATGATTTCAATCCTAAATACGGTCCCATTTCCGGAGGAACGAACATTACGATTTTTGGTGAAAATTTAGATGCAGGATCGACACGTACGATTTGGGTTGCTGGTATCATCTGCAACGAATTCAGGTTGGTTGCGGAATTTGAAATGTTGTTGTTTGTTTTGGGAATCGATTTTCATGTTTTGGATTGACTACAGTGCGACCAGGGATTGGTTGCAATGCATGACGGGTAGCATTTCGGCCGAAAACAGAATGGTCAGCTCGGAATTTAAACCTGGCGAAGTGACAATAACCATCGACAACTACGAGGTCCCCGTCCTCGGAAAGAATGGCGAGAAGCTGATGTTTACTTATCGACCCGATCCAATCATCACATCCATCATGCCTCGAGAAAGCATTTTGAGGTAAGGACAAATAATGCACGGATCGATTTGGATTTGTGTTATCAATAATTCTTGTTTGCATATTGAATAGTGGTGGACGAGACCTGATCATTCAAGGAAGACACATCGACAGTGTGGCTTATCCCTATTTAGTAGTTATGGGAACGGTTCCTCTCAACGGTAGCAAAATTGAGAAACTGTCGGTAAGTCGAAACTCTAAACATGAAAAATAAGAATAAAGTGATCTCAGTGATCGCTTGTTATTCACGGGTGTGGATAACATTCGTGGAAATTACGGTCGTTACCAAAATTGCCGCCAGGAAAACTAGGGTTTTTTCTTGTTACGCGCCACTCATGTGATACTATCTGAACGTTCAGATCCGATATTCAAAAATATATTTATAATAAAACGATCTTTGCTGTTAGCCAGTATAGTGGAACCATCTAGACCCGAAAATATTATCTTTGAGTGATGTAAACTAAGAATTTATCGTATTAAAGGCAGTTCCTGGACTCTATTTGTAACTCGGGAATTATTTCTATTTACTATTTTAATATAATTTTTGGAATTAAAAAATTATACTAATCGAAATAAATTATCATGATCTACGTACAGGATCCAAAGCCTTACATACGACTGTATAGGGTGCCCATAAGTCTTGGTGCAGTTTTCATTTAACTCAAGCTTAAAACTGGGCACCACTATTTTTGGAACACCCTGTATAAGGTTTTAATTTTTTCGTATTTAAAAAGCTTATTTTAAATTTGCAGGCATGTCTAATAAAGAAAAATGATGAAATGATATGTACAACACCTAATTTAAGTGAAGTACCGTATTCTCCTGATCCAAAGGTAGATATTACATTGTTTTAATATAGTAAAAATAACTTTTAATAATTAATTATTTTTGCCACTTATTAATAATTGAGGTTTTGATTTATTTATTAACCATCTTTGTTGATGTTTACATTAATGGATGCTTACTCATGGTAGCAGAATTATCATGTTCATTCAGAAATATTTTTTTTGGGGTGGATTTTCGCTTATCTTTCATAGTTGTAATCGAATACTGTCACTATCAAAATTTTTAGTTTCCGTGGAACCTTATCAATTAGTCATATTTCTCGGTATCAATTAGTCATCCGTGTGACTGGTTGCAAAACTTTGCATAGGAAATCTCCAATGGAGCGGAAATTGCTTCTATGTGTTTCAGTTATATATTTTTTTGTCATATTTTGGAAAAATGCAAAATTAAATTTGTCAAATTTGGAAAAACTGGAAAAAAAATTGTCACATTTTCAAAAATTGCAACAAATAAAAATTGTCAAATTTTTGAAAGTAAATAATCCATAATGCAGGAGTCAAAAATTGTTTAAAAAAATTTATACAATTAAAATTTTATTTTTTTACAACATACACGAGCGAAGAATGATTCTAGTGTTAATAATAGTAATCGTACAAAAATAATTTATTTTTTAATATTAAGAATCTATTTTTACATTTTACAGACACCTTTGCTAACGCATTTAGCATTCATCATGGATGGGGTCGTGAAACTACGAAAACTTCCGCAGTACAACGAGAGTTTTAGTAGATTTCGATACTATCCTGACCCAGTTTACCTTCCGTTCGAAGGCGTCAACCGAACCAAATTCGTCGAAGTGGGCGAAAAAATTTTGGTCATCAATGTAAAGTGATTGGAAACCTCAACTTTCTATTTTTTGTTTCAGGTTCAAACATTAAAAAATCCCAAAAATTTCATTTTTAGGGTGAAAATATAAATCTTGCACTGACGCCGTCGGAAGTGAATGTCTACGTCAACGACCAAAGCTGTGAAATCCAAAAACTCGAAGACCGAAATCTTTATTGCAAATTGCCTACTCACGACTATAACGAATCAACGCTGGACATGACATTACAAGTCACGGTATAATGTTCTGTTTATATTTTATATAGTGGGGTGGGCAAAAGTAGGTTGACAGTTGTTCTCGTTTTCATACCAACTACTGTAAATCTACTTTTGTATATATATATGTATATACAAAATGTATGTATAAAATATATGTATATACACACAGTGCTAGCTACAGATGTGTTTTTTTTGTGTTTTAGGTTGTTTCAGGAAATCGGACGTTCCAGATCGGTTACATTAATTATTACGTTCGTGCTTCCGAGTCGAGCAATACCTTGATGGTGACCTTAATCGTGTTGGTTTTCTTTGCGATTTTCATTGTCATCGTTAGTTTGTTGCTGTTACAATGGCGTAGGCAAAAGAAGAAATCGACCAACGGTCTCGTCGTTCAGTATCATTGTTCGAACGATCAAGACGAGGGTGATTCCAGTCGATCGACGAATGACGGACGAACCAGGGAAAATGGACTTTTGGGGGCTAATGGTAATTTTATCTTTTTGTATATTTTTTTTCTCACTTTAAACAGTGTGAGTCACATTATTGTTTATCGTTAAAATCAGATTATCTTCATCTGCATGGAAGTGCAAGGAATGGGATGGTGGCGTCCCGAACTAAAATCGATGAAGAAACGATGAAACTTTTAGAAACGGAACATATTCTCATATCAGCGGAATATTTAGAAATTGGTGATATCATTGGTCAAGGTAAAATAAAATCCTATTCTCTATGGTTTGTCATAGTGTTATTTTTTTTTGGCATCTAGTTTAGTTCACTGTGGAATTTCAGGTCATTTTGGCTGCGTGTACCAAGGCACATTACGTTTTCCCGGCAAAGATATCGAATCGGATGTGGCGTTGAAAACGATTAACAACAGTAAGCGACGATTCTTTAATTTCATTTATTGAAATAAAAGCAAAGCAAATTCAATGAATAATGAATCGGTATTGGAATTATTTGTATAGAGGAACACAGCGGTGATTTCGAAGTGGACGCGTTTTTGAACGAAGGTCTGATGATGAAAGATTTTCATCACGATAACGTCCTCACGTTAGTCGGCGTTTCGATCAACAACAACGGAATGCCGATGGTGATCATTCCGTACATGAAACACGGTGATTTGTTATCTTACATACGATGCGAAGATAACGTAAGTTTCACATTTCGAGTTTTCACATTTATAAATTTACATTGGGATCATTCTCATTTGTGTCGAGCCCATAAATCACATTATTTATTTATTTTTATTATAATTTATTTTTGATAGCATCCAATCGTAAAAGATCTTCTGAATTTCGGAGTTCAGATTGCCGAAGGGATGAGATATCTTTCAGAACTGAAGTTTGTTCATCGTGATTTGGCAGCTCGAAACTGCATGTAATGTCAAGTAGTTTCAACCATCTTGCTGCACCACATTTTAAATTTCATTTTTTAAGTTAACATCATCTTTGTAGGCTGGACGAGGATCTGACGGTGAAAGTTGCCGATTTCGGACTTTCGAGAGACATTTACGAGAGTTCGTACTACAGCAGCGAAAACAAGAAAACAAAACTTCCGGTGAAATGGATGGCGTTGGAGAGTCTCGAGAAAGGACAGTACAGCAATAAATCGGACGTGGTACGTATGACACATTGGAGTACAGTGAAATGAAATTGAAACCCATTTTACGGTTTAATGAGTTTTATGTTTGATGAAGTGGTCGTACGGCGTGGTTCTATGGGAACTGATGACCAGAGGAATTTGTCCATATCCCGACGTCGACAATTGGGACATTGTCCGTTATTTGAAACTTGGACGGCGGATGCCGCAGACGAGCTACTGTCCCGACATGTTGTGAGTATTAATTTTTTTTATTTATTGTCATTTATAGTTATACAAAACGAACAAAAAATGACATTTTTTATTATGATATGCAGATATAAAATAATGCTCCGATGCTGGCAAGAAGATTCCAAACTGCGACCGACGTTCGGTGAACTCGTCGACGAAATGAAACGAATCATTCACGAGTTGGAACAGAGCAGTCGGCAACGGAGGGTCGAATTGGACGTCACGTACGTCAACCAGCCCATCATCGACGCGTGTCAAAGTGCTGCGACGGCGTCCGAAGTTGACGACGAATATCCCGACCAGTTCAAAGCCAGCTTAGTTTAAAACATTCTCACCAGGTGATTACTTTTTATGCACTTGACGGATAGGAGGATTGGTTTTTCACTTGGATGTGATCTATGCAACTCCCAAAAAAAAATACGCTGAATAATTTTGAGGTGTTTTTTAAGGAGTCGAACTGGAGTGACGACGTGTGAATTGATAGGAATTTTTTGTATATATGGTTAAATGCATTTTTTAAAATCATGAGTACGGAGCTATCCAGTTAATTTGTGAAGCCATTTTTTTTTTTGATCCAACGAATGTGTTCTAATTTTTTTTCGATGCTATGCATCTTTCCCGAGGGGTGTAGAGTAAGTCCCAAGCAAAAACTTCTCGTTTGGAGCGTAAGAGCAATGCCTGTGCCTACTCTATAGAGAAGGCATGGCGAGTGAACGATGCCTAGCATAATCATTTTATAAAGAGTACCAGGCTACTCTCTCTGTTTTGTTAATTGATTACAGGATGTTTTCATTTCTACAAATTTTATCAAAAGTACAAATTTTTTGACATTTACATTTTCAATTTTTCGAATATTTTTCAATGCGTTAATAATTCCAGAGAATTCGTACACTACAAGTTGCGTGAAGAAAACTGCCATTGTACGGATGCGTAAAATGTAATTTCCAAGATTCGAGTCGGATTCCAACGAAGTACCTTTTATTTTTTATCGAACCTACTACTTCAATTTCTTCCAATTTTGTTCCAACCATGACCTGCCAATGTTCTTGTTTTAGAAATATTTAAAAACAAAAAAATTTGATGGGTTACTTGACTTCCAGTTAACTTTGACAACACCTGAAATTTCTTGTTTTATACAAAGTACACCATCGTATGCTGTCATCTGTCAACTCATTTCATCAAACCTATACTTACAAATTTTCATTTCATTTTTCATCTCTAAAACTTTTTAGGTTGGAACTATGTATTTTACACGAGCCATTTTCTACACCCCGTTTTATATATAAATGTTATTCTTATCAGGGAATTTGAAATGTTTTATGTCACAAAATCATGTTAACAAGACCGTAAGAGTTTAATGTATATTTTTGAACGTGCCATGCTGTGATGTTGACACCAAAACGTCGCTCGTTAACCATTTAGCAATTTTATTACTACCATGTACAAATCATGTAAATAAACCATGTTGTCTATGTTGGAAGATGACATTTGTTTGTTTTTACATTTGATCTTTAATCTTGACGTCCATTCATCAAAACGAAGGAGTGAATTAGCACGATGTCGGTATGATGAGTATTGTACATATTTTGTCAACAGTGGACTTTTGAGTATAATTTTGCTAGATATTAACTGTATTAGTGTTTTAAAAAGAAACTTTCAAGACTTTTATTGACTTTTGACTTAATTGACAATTAATATTTGAATTTATTATTTTGGTTTTTTAATCGCATCATCTAAATTTAAATCTATTATATAATTACATTATAATAATACTTGTAAGCTGCACTTATTTATTATCATTTTAAAATATATTTTATTCTGTATAAAAAATATGAGCACGTGTCGTCTGCGTTCACAAGTGACATATCAACATTTCAAATTTTGTACTAAACAAGTCGACAGCTTATTGGCCAATGGGTGGTCACATGATCTATTGAGCCAATAATTTGAACGATCCATGCTCTTCGATTAACATTCGATTATTTGGTCCGCTGTCTTTGATGGGTGAAACACACATTATCAAGTGAGTTATCCATGTATTTAAATATTTATTTGTTTATTTATTTATTTATATATATATATATTAATTATAATTACACGAGATATTTGTTTCATATCTTCATTGCGAAGGAGGTGAAATAAACTTTTTTGAAGAATGGTATCCAAGGTCCAGAGTATCAAGGTAAATAATAACATTTATATATTATTATATGACAAGAATATTTTTTGTAATTTTAAAATTAGACCAATTATATTTTATTTTATTTAATAGGATACTCTTATTCTAACTAAAATGAAGCATGGTGAATGAACATGGTGACCTTAGTTGTTGTATGGTTTGTTTTAATAACTAACATTGGTTGTGAAAAATAATTTGGTTGGTGTTATTACACAAGCTATGTATTGACTGGTAGATAAATAAATAAATAATCAAGTTTTCTAAATTTGACTTGAAAATAATATTACATTGAATAACATCATTCCAAAGTTAAAAATCCTTACATAATATAATATAATAAAAATTAAATGTACAAAGTATACATATAAAAAGTTGTTTAGGGTTTAGTGGCTTTGGTAACGGGCGGAGCTGCCGGTCTTGGACGAGGAACCGTCGAACGTTTTGTTCGCCAAGGTGCTAAAGTTGTCATTGCTGATTTACCAAACTCGAACGGAGAAGAACTCGCCGCCGGATTAGGTGAAAATGCCATTTTTCAACCCGTCGATGTGAGTTAACTATAATAACAAAGTGATAGTTAACCTTTGTGTCGACTTGAATCTCGGAGTGTCTTGTACAGGTTACGTCGGAAGATGATGTCACCAAAGTGTTGTCGACCATACAGCAAAACTTCAAAAGGCTGGACGTGATCGTCAACTGCGCGGGAATCGGCGGTGCCGTTAAAACGTTTGATTTCAAAAAGAAGGAACCGCACGATTTGAAGATGTTTGAGAGGATCGTAAAAGTGAAGCTGTTTTTAGTTGGCTTTCGTTGCCACCGTTTTATTTTTGATGTGCTTGTTTATTTTTCAGCTTTAACCGCTTTCGTTAGGTCAATTCGTTAGGTTCGTTCAACGTGGTCCGCCTGGGCGTAGGACTGATCGGGAAGAACCCTCCCAACGAAGATGGTTATCGTGGCGTCGTCATCAACACGGCCAGCGTCGCAGCGTTCGAGGGTCAGCGTGGACAAGTGGCGTATGCGGCGAGCAAAGGTGCCATCGTTGGAATGACGCTACCTATTGCTCGCGATTTAGCTACGCAAGGGATACGCTGTTGCACGATTGTCCCTGGTAAACATGTTTTTTTTTCCGACCACTGTTCGGTAATCTTAATCGTTGCATTTGGTCGTTTGTTGTTTTGTCTAACTACTACAGCACTTTGTAATTGTTTGAAGGTGTGTTCGAAACTCCATTGGTGGAAACTCTATCGAGTACTGTGAAGACCGCCTTAGCTAAATCCATTATGTTTCCTAAGCGTTTTGGCACCATGGACGAATACGCTCATCTGGTTCAGTTCTTGGTTGAAAACCCTATGATGAATGGAGAAACCATTAGAATCGACGGTGGTGTCCGATTGCAAATGTAGTAGGATTCCAAAGATAGGATTTTTAGTTTCAGTAATTTAAATGTGAATCTAGTTGATGTTATGCTAAGCCATACTACGAAACAAATACTCGAAACGCTTTAGTGCGAATGGTGTTTTTGCAAAGACACACACAAATGGGTTTCAAACCAACATGTACATTCGCTTGTCACAACTCCATGAATAGTTTTTAAATAAATTTTATTATTGTATTGTTTTTTTTTTTAAATAATAATTATTCACTATTAATTTTCATTAATCAATCTATATTGACTTACTTTTAGTAAAAAGTTTATTACTACAACGTACAAAGAAATTATAAATAAGCCATGTCTAATCTGGAAAACCTGCTGAAAGTCGTTGAATAGCATTACTATTTTTTTGTTTTACACAGCCAACCGCAATCCTCCGCTTAATTTCAGCGTCTCTCCGTTCATCAGTGGATTTTCGAGCATAAACTGGACGGCGTGGGCAAATTCAGCGGGATTCCCGAAACGAACTGGAAACGGCGTGGCATAGACAAGATGCTGGGCAATGTGGTCGGGGATGGCATTTCCAAGTGGCGTACTGAAGATTCCTTAAAATTATAAAACATTTTTTCTATTTTAACAAATTTTCTATCCTGATAAATATAATTTGTCCCCAGTGAAAAAATATTTTTAAAGAAACTTTTTTACTGATTTTTTACAGGTAAGTTGGTTTTTACGCCAACACTGTTTCGCCTCCCTCTTAAGAGACTTCGTCAGGTAAGAAAATAGGAAAGTACAAGGGAAAGGTGTAAACAATTCATCTCTCTTGCACACTAGCTGTTTTCTTTCTTATCCGACAAAGCCTCTAAAATGGAGCGAAACATGGTGTGGTGTAAAAATTAAGGTAGAAACATTTTCCTTGCAAGAATCTTTTAATGAGCTACTACTATTGATGACTGATTTCCAAAAATGGATAATTAATTTGATTTATATTTTGTTCAACCTACCTGGAGCAATCGTACAGCATCGAATACCAATCGCCGCCAGATCTCGAGCCATTGGAAGCGTCATCGCAGAAATCGCACCGCACGAGGAACTAAACGTTGTTTGACCACGCTGACCATCAAATGCCGACAACCCTGACGTGTTGACGATCGTACCGCGATGTCCATCAGTATCGGGTTCATTCTCGGACATCAACTCCGCCGACAACCGGTTCACGTTGAAAGTCCCCTGCACGTTGATCTGCGTTGAAAGAAAGGAGGCTCTCGAGCTTGGAAATTGACAACGAAAATACGGTAATTTAAAATGTCTCACTTTCTGAATCCTTTCATAATCTTCAAGACGGTGTCCTGTGTCTTTGTCGAAGTTGTAAATCATGAACGCAACACTTTGACCAGCACAATTAACCACGGCATCTAACTTGCCGAACTTGTCTTTGACGGTGGACACGACTCGGCAGACGTCACTTTCTGAAGTTACCTGGAACACCACAAAGAGACTCGGTGTAACGTGTCGATTCAAGGACTGGCGATAACCATCGATAGGTAGCGATTCATTACATCGGCTTCTACGTAGAGGGGTCCCTCCTTGTCTTTCTGCGTCAGCGATTCTGCGACTTCTTTGCCTTGAGAGGCTGATAAATCGCAGAAGACGACGTTAGCGCCGTTCTTGACGAGCCGAGACACGGTTGCTTTTCCTAATCCCGAACTTCCTCCTGTTATAAGCGCTACAAGCCCCTACATTTAAAAACGTAGTTGAAAAAAATACATTTAATCGCCACATGTAGAAAATTGAATACTTAAAAATCTTAAAAATTGGTTTAACAAAATATGGAAATAATATCTTTTTCATAAAATAAGTACAGAATGAACATGGTAGCATGCCCAAAAAACGCCGGAAAAGCGGGTCAAGTACCGAACAAAATGACCATAGATCGCAATTGAAAATCGCCGAATTAGTGGAACATCGTATTTAGTTAACCGCTTAAAAATTTTGAAAACTTTTTGTTGCACTAACAAACTTGTCCCAGTGAAATTGACAAAAAAAAATCGGCTTAAATAATATTAAATTGGTAAATAAAAATAAAGCAACATTATTAGGACATTACGACTCGCAGAATTACATCATCATCCACTATCGTTTTATTAATTTATAATCCACTACTACATATTATACTTGATATATCAATTGAATAATGAATTTATAATACCTTTATATTCTTAATATGTGACATAATCAAGATATTTTCACACCAAACAAAAGAATTATGTGTATTAAAAATGCTCGTGCACGTGTGTCGTCTACTGTCACACCAGACCCACCTACTCAATTTAAAAGCGTTTGCAATTTTTTAAGTTGAAAATATTGTTTCCTTATTGGTGAGTTTCAGATCACGTGATGATTTTAACCAATAAGAGTAGGGCTCTTACCTGGAATAAGCAATTCACCTATTTTTACACGTTTTGATTTCTCATCTCTGCTATTGAACATTCTGTGCTATTGAAGAGCAAGCGTGTTCACAGGTAAATTCTGTAATAAGTGATTTGCTATGAGAATATATTTCAACTATTTGTTTGTTATTACAGTATGAACATTTGTATTTTAATTTTTAGGTAAAATTTTCATCAAAAAAATGGCATCAATGATACATAGTGTCAAGGTAAATATCAGTGTTGTATCAAGCATTTGTGTTGATTTAAAACCTGAATTTTAAAATATTTTTGCTTTTATAATACAATTAATAGTTTATCAATTAATTTTATGTTTTTTTTTTGTATTCATTTCAACGATGATGTTTAATAATTTGTTATTTTAGTGTAGAGTAGTGTACTTTCAATTTTGGTGTAGTTGCCCCTAAGTTTTAAAGTATTTTATTGTGTGTGCACTGTGCAAGATACACACACAATTCCTCGTTGAACACGAATTTGGTTAAAATTTGACTGGAATTTTGTATAGTTGAGAATTCGTTTGGATTGAAAAGTTCTTTTCTAAAAATATAGAAAGTAGGTGCTCTTGTTTTTATACTTATTGAAATAACTAAACTATTTCCTATTTTAAATCACGTTTAGGGTATAGTGGCATTGGTAACGGGAGGAGCTTCCGGGCTCGGTCGAGGAACCGTCGAACGCTTCGTTCGCCAAGGTGCTAAAGTTGTCATTGCCGATTTACCGAATTCGAACGGAGAAAAAGTTGCTGCTGAATTGGGTGAAAATGCCATCTTCCAACCCGTCGATGTAAGTTGGCTCTTTCTAATGAAGTGGTTTTATTTTTGTCAACTTGAATCCTACTCTTAACTATTCGTCTATGTATAGGTTACGTCGGAAGATGACGTCACCAAAGCTTTGTCGACCATAAACCAGAATTTCAAGAGGCTAGATGTGATTGTCAACTGCGCGGGAATCGCTGCTGCCGCTAAAACGTTCGATTTCAAAAGGAAACAACCGCACGATTTGAAGACGTTTGAGAAAGTTTTAAAAGTACGACATTGGTGATTTCACTTTTCAAGAAAAATAAATTATTCATTTCATTTTTTTTTTATGTTGGATTTAATTTTTATTTTTTTTTTAACTTTGTAGGTTAATGCATTAGGCACATTTAACGTTATCCGCCTCGGTGTAGGGTTGATAGGAAAAAATCCCGCCGACGAAGATGGCTATCGTGGCGTCGTCATCAACACGGCTAGCGTCGCGGCATTCGAGGGTCAACGTGGACAAGTGGCGTATTCTGCTAGCAAAGGAGCCATCGTAGGAATGACACTGCCCATCGCCCGCGATTTAGCTGCGCAGGGAATACGCTGTTGTACCATTGTTCCTGGTAAGTTAAGTTTTATCGTCATGATGATGGATGATGATATCTATCATGCAGATCAACGAGAGATGCATCCAATAAGTGTGTAATCTTGGATTGCAACTCTACACAAAAACATGTTCGCATGAAGTTGAAAGAAATTTCAGCTCAAGCATTGTATTTTTAATGTGCTCATTTTGTCCCCTACTTGTGTTATTGTTTGAAGGTATCTTCATGACTCCACTGATGGAACAGATGCCGGAGCCAGTGAAGAGCGCGTTGGCCGATTCTATTCCTTTTCCTAAACGTTTCGGTACCGCGGACGAGTACGCCCATTTGGTTCAGTTCTTAGTTGAAAACCCTATGATGAATGGAGAAACCATCAGAATTGACGGCGCTATTCGTATGCAAATGTAACAAACTTCGAAACTTGTGTCACTTTACTCTAAAAAAAAATGGTTAACCTAAGGGAAACGTGTTCCACCAGTTAAATCTTGCAGATTTTAGGACTAATGATTTTTGTTAACCAGGAAGATTTCTATATAACCATGACTATTTTTAAATAAATTTATTAATCAACACGACTAATTTTTTGTTATAAACAATTAACATGTTAAATTTATTTTTTAACATAACCTGTTAAATTATAGTTAATTATAGTAAATCAAAGTTAATTATAAGGACAGTTATCCTTATAATTTTGCAGGGCTTAACATATAGGGTGGGCCAAAGCATAGTATCATTATTCTATTTGTGAGTGAATGACTTATTGAAATGACATATAAATAATTGGTACTCCAATTTATTTTGTTAGTAACAATTTAACAAGAATTTTAAATTAAACTATTATGATTATTATAAAACTAAATGAATGTCAGTCTATAATGACGAGAAAAAATAAGATATCTATCGTAATTTTTTAAATCGGTGTTTTAATAATACTGTTTAAACTTTTTATTGTCATATCATCTTTTTCTTTGTCAGGAATAATGATTAGCAATGGTTAATTAATAAGTGGTACAAGATGAAAAATTTTATTTTTAAATCGTCCTGTAACCATCAATGATGATCAGAAATCGCACTTATATAACAATCATTATTCTTCATTTATAAAACTGGTTGTCTTTTTCAGTATCTAGTAGGTTTGTTTCTACATACAAAAGGTATCGTCAGATGTCAACAGTAAAGCCTCAGTGCTCCGTCGATTCGAATCGTTTCACCGTTCATGAGCGGATTCTCCACAAGGAACTGGACGAGATGAGCGAACTCGTCAGGATTCCCTAATCGACTAGGATGTGGCACGGTATCTTCCAGAAACGACAAAACATCTCCTGGCAACAACTCGAGCAGTGGTGTATCAAAGTGACCTTAACCAATAACATCAGGTTAGCCTATTGCGTTTTACTCCATCATGTGAATGTAGTTAGCCATCGTACCTGTTGCTATTGTACAGCAACGGATCCCCTCGGACGCAAGATCACGAGCAATTGGTAGCGTCATTCCTACTGTCGCAGCACACGTGCTCGCATAGGCCGACTGTCCGTGTTGACCGTCGAATGCCGAAATGCCTGTCGTGTTGATGATGACTCCTCGTTGACCATTGTCATCTTTTCCGTTCTTCGACATGAGCTCGACGGCTAGTCTTGTGGCGTTGAACAAGCCGACCGTGTTGGTCTGCAATTTATTTAAAACGCCACCATTTTTCCAAATGTTGGACAATTCCTAATGAATGTCGGTCGTCAGCCTACCTGGTGCACGGATTCAAACAGCTGTAATTTATGCGAAAGGCCCGATTTGAAGTTGTGAACGGTGAACGCTGTGCCCACTCCTGCACAATTGACTAGCGCGTCTAACTTTCCGAGTTTCTTTTCTATTGTTGTCATGACGTTCCTCATGTCGTCGGTTGACGCTACCTGAATGCAAAAATAAGACGCTATAGTTTCACGAAACAACTGGTTATCATACTGCTTAACGCAAGATGGTGTACATTTCCGTGGACAATCGTGATGTTGTCCATGATGTCTTTGTCAAAATCGACGTCCGCACAGGTCGGAAGATCGCATAATGCAACTTTGGCTCCGTGTCGTGCGAATCGTTCGACGGTGGCGAGTCCAAGTCCTGAGGCACCGCCAGTGATCAAGGCACATAGACCCTTTGAAAAATATAAATTCATATTAGAAATATTTCTACATTGCTGCACATACTACATCTAAATCGTGTAATTACGTATCAATTTCTAAGTGATTTTGTAATTAATATTTTAGGTATATTTTAATAAAGTGTGGGATATTAATCTTATGTTATTATTAAATGAATAAATAAATATTGACATTTAATAACTGTTTTCAAAAACAAATTTGACAGCATCAATGTTTAGTGTAAATTTCTATTTCCATTACATAGATCGAATACAAAATCTCACGTAAATAATTTTATAAAATTTAATAATTATACAACCTTTAAACTTCTAATCGTGGACATTTGGCTCGGTTCAAACTAAATTTTCGTCTATTATTTTTTTACAAAATAAATTTCACACGAATTTGCCGCAACTGCACTTTTGTTGCAGACAAACCAGCATGCTTTTGCCATTTAAATATTGGAATCAATCAGCAGACGTGTTACATTTACATCCGTGAATTTTCCATGTAACCCTACCTCTGAATGGTGGACTCATTTTTTATCCTTTACTCACTCGATGTCGTCCATGAAAAACGTCATGAATATTGTTTTCCGTGTATGACTATTTGAAATAGTACTGAATCAATTATAATTAACTTAATTAACATTCGATAAGTACGGTTATAAGGTTTAGTAGTTACAAGATGATATTAAACTTTTATTATTTTACTCGACTAATCTGTGACGTCATTTGTGGAGTTAACAGTGCGCGAAGGGACGCCGATTTCAAAAGAAAATGGTGGCTGACGCGCCAAAGTTGATCGTCAACACTGTGAGATACATTTCTGTTTTTCATCGATTCCTTTCATCGTTTCAACTTCACCAGTAGCTCCAAGGTAAACTCACTCGATGGTTAATGACAATTAATATACATCATAAAGTTGCGTCACCTGTGGTGATTTTTGTGTAACAATGTTAATAATGGCTTGACATAGATTTCCTATACAAGTGCTTGGGTTACACTTGAGATAAATATAGGTGATTATTCTTTTAGAAAATCACTGATCATAACAAATCAATGTTATCTCATTTTTATTGACACATTTCGCTAGTTTGTTGATTTTTTAAAATTATTTATGCAGGTCACTTGTTCGAAAATCGAGAAGTTCAACACCAAAGAAATGGCTAAATCAAAACAGGAAAAACACTGTGGTGAGTTTATTTTGTTGAAAGTGTGACAAAGTTGGTTCAAAATGTATCATCATTAGTGAAATAATGGTTGGTTAAGAAAACAGTATTATGGTCTTGTTTATTGATTTATATGCTTATTAATATACGTCCACACCCTGCTTCGCATGGATGATAGAATGTGGTCTCAAAAACATGACGTTTACCGAAAATTAAAATACGATTTGCATAAGAACTCATTGAATCATGGAACATAAGTAACCTACTTACTATCACCTTTATTTTGCAGCTTCTGAAATCAGTAATGCACGGAACAAATTGGATGGCGTGTTACAAACGTTGATGATCAAATCGGATGATGGGTTCGTAGAGTCACGATTAGGGATGTTAATGATACCGCCTGAAATTTCAATACCGGTATTTTGGTATTTTTTAACTTCAATACTGGAATCTTGATATTAATACCGAGGTTTCAGCGAAAAAATTTTTTTTTTGAAATTTTATGCTGTAGGCTATATTTGCTAAATTTGTAGTACAAATAATATATTAACTTAAAACATGAATTTACTTCAATACTTTAAAATATCTTTATCGTAATCATAAAAAAAAACCACCATGATTGACGATTAAAATATGTTAATACCAAAAAACAATTGGAATGAATATTTTTTTTTGGTCTTTAAATCAAGTTATTTCGCAAATCGCTTTGTACTGTTACTGTGAAGGCGGATGCTGATGTTACTATTTGTTTCATAATTTTTTGTCATAAATGAATTCAAGCATCAACGCGTTAATTACACAATTACATTGATGTTAGAGTCGAGCATATACAGAATAAATAAATGTATATAATAATGTATAATACAGAAATATCAGTATAGTTGCTCAAATACCGGTATTTCAATGGCATTAAAAAACGTTGGAAATACCGGTATTGGGGATCCCGGTGTTAACATCCCTAGTTACGATGACTATAAGGTTGATATTACGATCAATTCGCATTGTTTTTCATTTTTAATAACGTATTTTTCACCCTACTTGCAGTGCCGATGGTTCTGAAAATGACAGCGTGAAAACATCGCCTGAAGTGAATGTGACGTGAGTGAACAGTAACAGTTTCTAATGATTAAGGGTGCTGCTTAACAAGGCGTTGATGGTACTATAAGAAACCAACCTTATCGTACAATTCCAGAAACGACATTCACTCATCAAACGTTTCCGTCAAGAAACCCTTGGTGACGAAGCCACCGCGTAAACGAAGACGTAAAGATGATTCCAGCCATGGAAATCACGCCAACTGTCAACGTTAGCATCTTTTTAGTATTCTTCATTTTTATTTAAATTAGTTTCGATGTAATGTGGAGATTGTTGACAGATACCTACGTCATGAAGCTTTTCGACCGGAGTGTCGATTTGGCCAAGTTTGGTGACGATTCTCCACTTTATCCAATATGTCGGTCTTGGATGCACAATCGACCCCAGAAACAACATTCGGTGAAGTCACGTTCGCCGAGTCCTGAACCGACCACAACTTCGACGACGGTCACTACCGTCGATGAAGAGCAGGTTGTTATGTTAATGGAGTGGTTTTTGTTTTTTTATCATTTTGTATACAGTAGTGGTTATAATATATTATTGGCACAAATTATTTTTTTCCAGGATGAAGCGAAACGGGACGTTTACATGTTGCCGCCAGCAGTGATCATAAAACCCGACCCAGACGAAGAACAGAGGTCGTTACGTATTCCGTCGCCGGTGAAACGGAAAGAAGTGGTTCAGACCGAAAAAGTAATGAATAGCCGTTCTCAACGACGTAATAATTTTGTTTTAATGCTTTGTTCATTGTGTTTGGATTATGTGAAGATCGACGAAGGGCTTAAGCAGCAGGAAGCCAATCCAGAAGTGTTGCTGGCCAATCATGTCATTCGGTGGAAAAGCGTACGGCGGAAGTAAGCTTTAAGTCTTATTTATGGCGTGGTGAAGGTATCGAATTTTATTTTGTTGTTAATTTAATCGTTTTATCTTTTATTGTAAAAAATTGCGATCAGATGGAAACGCGCCGCGTCGTTGAACGAAGCTCGTTCTCAAGAAAGTTTGTCCATCATCAAGTCCTTGTTTGAACGATGACCATCGTTTAAAATTTTTTTATCATTCACTCGGCATTTTTTTATTATACATAGTAAGTTTGTACATCGATGAACATTGCGGTTTAAAGCGATCATTGTTTTTATTCGAAGAAAGATTTTTTTCCTCTTTTCATTTTTAATATGTGCAAATTTTGTAAATAGTTCATTCTGCAAAGCAAGAATTTATAAAGAGAAAAAACGCAAATGTGAATTTTCCTATTTTATGTTGACTATATCACCGAAGTTTATTTTATATATGGGAAGTCATGTTGTCCTCTGGTAAATAAAAAGTAATAATGATTTCCAATTGAAATTTGTAAAATAGATTTTTTCATTATTTTTATTAAATTATAAAATTTTGGTTTTATTATAACTTTTTTTTTTAAATAAATGGTTTGTGTGTATAATAGTTTAAAGTTATGCAATTTTAATATAATTTATTGGGGGTGTAATATATTCTAAATTTTATGGTATTAATTATTTTTTTTATTTATTATTAAAAAAAATGTCTATTTTGATTCTATTTATTTAAATTTGCTGGTTCCTAAAATGTGGGGTTTCCCCCTTGACTTTCATTTCACAATTTTATTTTTCCTATTTGGAAAAAGCCACTGGAAAATAGTTGAAACGTTGGAATTGAGTTATGTATTGACCCTACCCTGTCGGCCAAGGTGAGATTATTTTACTTAAAAACAAATTTTTTTTTTTGGCTTCATTATTGTCTAAGTTTATTTTCATAATATTTTGTATCATAAAATTATAATATCTATTTTTATTGTATTTTTTATATTATAAAAATTTTTTGCAAGTTTTTGACTTTTACAAATCTCGCTGTTTCCAGCTTGGTATATATGACAGGTTAGAGCCCGTGAGATTTGCTAAGATTAATATTATTAGTTGTCAAAATCTGTCAATAGATAGTGCTAATGGTATTACAAGTTATTAATTATCGTTTTAAGTTTTAGAAATTATCCTTTTATTAATTATCGTTTGTGCAGTGAATTAGTATTAAAAAAAATACATTTGATTTTTTTAACAAAAAAAACGGTTCTTTAAAATACCCGATCTTTAATAGTTATCGATCTATTTCACGTGGATCATGGTGGCACGTGGTTGCGATTTTGTTTGACGACTTGAGGTTTGATAACTCCTAACTCTAAATCTGTGTGAACTGTTTGATAACCATCTGAACTATTAGGATTATATAGTTATGGGTTCACGCGCAACTGAAGGTAAACAAGAGGTTCACAGGTCGGGTGTTTACAAACAGCAGAATAAAGCTCATAAACATGGTCGACATCGCACTAAAGGCCAATTGGATACTGCCAATAAAGGTAAACTAAACCTACTTTAGTTTGTAATAATTAACAAAACAAAATAATAATAATAATAAAGGGCCTCTTGCAATTTCCTTATTCAGGTAAAGTGGCTGCCAAAGTTGTGACTAAAAAGGCTCGAAAAGAACTGAAACGCCAAGAAAGAAGAAACCAGGTAAGTGTTAGGATGAAGTAGGAATCAATCATGTCATATAATTTTGTGTCTATAATATTTTCATTGTATCGATAGGCACAGCAGCTTAGAACTAGGAAGAGAGAAGAATTGCTGTCCAAGAAACGGGGTCTCGGAGGAAGCGATACGTCGCCTTTTTTAATCGTAAGACCGAGTTAAAAAAAACACAGGGTTATTTTTATTTAAAATCACTAAAACCTGTGTCTTTTGTCACAGGCTGTCATTTCACTGTCGTCGGATGTGCAACCGGAATTGCTACTGGATTTAATCCAACAATGTGATCTTGAAGCGGAATGCATCCGATCACCTAACGGCCATTTCCATTTCATGTAATTATATCATGAACTTAATTATTGAACTAAACAACATAGCTTTTTCTAATTTCATATTGTATTTTATTTTCATAGCTCGTCTCGATTTAAACAACGGTTCACGTTTGTTGTTGTATCGTGTCATGATGTTTACGCAGTTCTTGATGCCGCAAAAGTAAATGCATTCTAATATATATATTATATGAATTATATATATATTTTATGATTAGTGCTAAGGATTATATATATTTTTATATATATAGGTTGCAGATACAGTTTTGTTTTTGTATCCTTTGAATGGAGACATTAGCAATAATGGTGACATGATATTTGCGACACTTTTCGCTCAAGGACTTCCCGCTACTGCGCATGTAGCAATTGTGAGTCACCTAATTTTTATTTTCATTTTTCAATTTAATTATTTTTATTATATGACTATTTTTTTTTTGTAGTGTTCATCGTCTGTATCACAAAAGAAGAAAAGTGAATTGAAACGCAATGTGACAAAAACTATAGAAAAAAGGTACGAAAACAAAGAAATGGGTCAATATTTCACTGACGTAACAAAATGATGACACTATTTAATAATAAAAACAAAAACAATGTCAACTATTATTATTATTATTGTTTTATTTTTAGTTTTCCTAAAGAAAAATTGCACTTCATCGAGAAACAGTCGGATGCCCTGTTGTTGATTCGTCACATCGGATCTCAAAAACAACGTTGCATTTATTTTCGTGATAAGCGGGCCAATTTATTAGCAGAAACGATTGAATTTGAACCAGAAAACGAGGTGGAAATTTTATTTCATTTCAGTTTTTCATTGTTTTTTTTTTTGATTTTGTTTTTAATTTTTTAATTTGTTTTAGAATACTGGAACCCTAAAAATTAGTGGTTACGTTCGTGGACAACCCCTTTCAGTGAATCGATTGGTACATATACCCTTTTGGGGTACGTATCAATTGAAACAAATCGTCGTGGTTAACGATCCTCGCCCAGTAAATTTACGTCGCAAAAATGCTATGGTGATTATTTTATCGTCATTTTTAATATTTTTTTTTTTTAAATTTTAATATCTAAAAAAAAACAAAAAAAAATGTTTGTTATTTTAGGATGAAATGGAGGAAGAAAATATTCTACTCGTCGAGAAAGCAAATTTGACATTACGTGATACGTTGGACAGCGAGAACGTTCCAGATCCAATGGAGGGCGAGCAAACTTGGCCTACAGAAGAAGAATTAAAAGCTGCTGAAGGTGATTTTTATGTATTAAGTAATGACGTCTCTGGGGACATTATTGTTTTTTAAGAAAAAACTTGACTTTTATTTTTATACGTAGATGAACAGAAAAAACGGAGAACTATCAAAGTTCCGAAAGGGACATCCGATTATCAAGCGGCCTGGATATTGGAAAACGAAGATGATGTTGAACCCGTCGATGACGATGTTGATGATGAAAACGAGGAAATGATGGATTCGCAGTTGGAAGCGATCGCGGAAGAAAGCTCCGAGGATGACAACGAAAATGAAGAAGAATATGATACGGTAAGTTTTAATTTTAATATAATATTTTTTGATTTTAAATTAATATATTTTGAAATAATATTGTTTAAAATTAAAAATTATAAAATTAATGTTAATTAATATATTAACAGATAACAGTGACCGATGCTGGAGATGATGGCATGTACGATGAAAGAATGGACTTGAACGAAGAGAAAGAAGCGTAAGTATATTTTGACCTGATTAAATTTTATATATCCAGTTGATTAACAAGTTTATATATATATTTTAATTTTGTATTGACAGTAAACCTAGAATTTTTAATTGTGATAAGTAAATTTTAATTTTTTATATATTTGTATTATAATTTGTTGTTGAATTATGTTTCTAGGTTGCAAAAATTCAAAGATGCACGTATGGACGAAATGTTTCCTGACGAAGTGGATACGCCGTTGGACTCTTTGGCTAGGACTCGTTTTCAAAAGTGAACCTAATAACTGTTCATTGATGATAATTGTAGCACTGCAAATTTTTTTTCCTTAAACCATTATTTTGTTGATAAATAGGTATCGTGGATTGAAAAGCTTCCGCACTTCGCCATGGGATCCGAAGGAAAATCTCCCGACCGATTACGCTCGTCTGTTCCAATTTCAAAGCTTCGATCGAACAAGGAAGAGGATTTTGAGTGAAGAAAAAGATGGAGCTATGGTCATTATTTTTATAAATAAATTTTCTATATAATTTTTCTATATATAATTTCTAAAATTATTTTCTATCATAATTTTACAATTATTTGAACTGGACTGATGTTAAAATAAATTTCTAGGTTGGCTGGTACGTCGAATTACACATTGAGGATTTTCCATGCGGCTTATGGGGTAAGTTGTCACTTGAAAACAATATTTTCATAATTGCTTGTGATTTACTAATTCTATAATTTTATTATTTTTGTAGGATCGTACGAACCACAACATCCACTGATTGTTTATCAACCTTTGGCCTACGAGCAAAAAATGTCCGTTCTCAACATGGTGGTCAAAAGATATGCGCACAACGACGAACCTATTCGCTCGAAAGAAAAACTCGTGTTCCACGTCGGTTACCGGCGTTTCACCGCTTGCCCCATCTTTTCGCAACACACCAACGGAACCAAACATAAAGTAAGATGAAACGTTCCTATTGTGTGTGTATTAAACGGTTTTTTTGACACCGTTGAATACATATATATTCGTTCATCTTTTGCAGTTTGAACGCTTCTTCCGTAACGATTCCATCATGGTCGCAACGGTGTACGCACCCATCATGTTCTCTCCGTGTCCTGTCTTGGTGTTCAAGGAAATGTCAAACGGTTAGTTTTTGAAGAACAAATAATGATTTAAAAAACGTTCATCGCGTTTTGTTTTGGGTGTTTAACGTTGGGTTGTTTTAGGAACGCATTGTCTGGTGGCAACTGGTTCCGTTCTGAACGTCAATCCCGATCGTATCATCAGCAAAAGAGCAGTTTTGAGTGGCCATCCGTTCCATATCAATAAACGGTCCGCTGTCATAAGATACATGTTTTTCAATACAGGTAACGTATTAATAGTTTTTCATTTATTTTATTTTTTTAAATTTATCAATAAATATATAAAAAAAAAATAAATGTTTTTATTTATTAATTTTTTTTATTTTTATTTAACAAAACTTATGATTTTCAACAACAGAGGACATTGATTGGTTCAAACCAGTCGAGCTGAGAACCAAAGGCGGAAGACGCGGTCACATCAAAGAATCATTGGGTAAGTTATTTTTAATTTTACTTAAACAATATTAAAGCTAAGTGTTTCTCTCTCTTTCACTCAATGCCTCTTTCCGTGTCAGAATGTTTCCATGACAACAATTAAAAAACAAAATAAACATAACCATAACCATAACGTAACATAATGAACGTATTGCCATACCCACACAACTATAGGCAGTAACTAATAAGATGAAGTAATTATGAAACACTAACTCGAACAAATGTTGCGAAGCAACGTGAGTTAAATCACTGAATTATGTTTATTAAAATTAAATCTCCTGTCATTTTCGACATTACAGCTAGTGGAATTATAACTCGGCTGGCAGACTTAGCAGGCTTCACCCCGGTCAAAAGCTGCTAATACATGGCGCTAGTGGTTTTAAATTTGAATACATTTTCATACAACATTTTGTGCTGGTAGAATCATCCATCCTGGAGGAATTTTTGGGACGTGTACAGAGTGTTTCAGAGTTCCTGTTACAAACATCTGGGACATAAAGGGTGATAGACGGAGTATTTTTTCCCCATGCAAAAAGTTCTGGAAGAAATTCCATCGCGTGATACAGACGCCAAAAAATGCTGCCTGTATTGTAACCAGATTGCAAAATTTGCTACCCACCCACACATGTAGCGCAGTAAAACTCGCCATACAGGCTGCACGTCGGGCTTCTCTATCACGAAGCAATTTTTTTTCCGGAACTTTTTGCATAGGAGATAGTTGCTTTTTTTGGACCTTCCCCCCCCCTTACACACCCTAGAAGTTTGTAATATGAAACACCTTGTATATACAAAAGAATTTTGAAGATTTTCAAACGTCATGTTTTTTTTTTTTTTTTTCAGGAACTCATGGTCATATGAAATGTTATTTTGACGGGCAAATTCAGTCGCAGGACACCGTGCTGATGAACCTTTACAAACGGGTGTTCCCCAAATGGACGTACGAACCCGTCATCGGTTTCCCCGCAACCACTATCAAAGGTAAATCCCGCGCGGAAAGCGAAAGGATAGACGATTGCGAATTGTTTGAATGAACGTAATTATTTGCAATTTTTATTTATTAAACATCGAAAATCGTCAATAAACCGAAACAAGGTTGATTTCATTATTTGCGTTTCACCCCGTCCAACGTCGTAGCCAAAATTCGGTTCCATTGATCCAGATTCTCATCTTCATATTTGCCTGTAATTTATTTTCATTTCAACGTTAATCTTCTACCAATGATGAAGATTTGTAAAGACGTACCTTTCAAACTGGTGCTGACAGATTTGTACTCCTCTCTGCGTTTGATGATTTCGTAAACACTTAAATACGATTCCCAAAACATTTTCATTGCCTCGAAACTCTGATGAAAAATAACAAAATAATTGTTAGATAAATAGTAGCAGGAAAAATTATAACAAAAAAGATGGTTAGCCAACCTCGATCAACTCCAATAATAATTGGCACGCTTCTTCTGCCGGCGGGCCTAATTGCGAAACGTCGCCCTTGGCTTCGCTGAAATTCACCCGCAGGTCGCTGATGAGGAATTCGAACGGCATGCATTCGTCGACTAATTCTTCGCAAGCCCGTTTCAAACGGACGACAGCTTGAATTTTCTCCGGAGCAATAAACGATGGGAATTCCGCCTGAGAACGAAGTCAAATTGCAACAAAAATATTTCGATCGACGATAAAAAATTTTTTACCTTGACGGATTTCAGCTGTTTAGTCTGCGTCTCCAACTGCATTTTCAAGACCTTTAACTTGTGATTCTGTTCCGCAATCGAAAGCTGTTCATTTCCAAATCTAATGTGTCAAGTTGAAGATGCGTCAAACTCGTTGACGAACAGTGAAAAGGTTGTTGAAATGAGCCAATGTTTTACCCGTTCTGATTCTCGGCCTGTTTGCGTAGCGCTAGCATGATGTCCGGTGTGTAGTATTTGAAGCTCGTTTCCGGGTGGTTCATTTCTCTCCATTGCGTTTCGTCCATTTGAACGCTAAACAGTAGATTTTAAAATTATTTTAAAATTGCAACTGGATTTGTAACATTCCATAAACAGCTGTAATTTACCGTTGCGCTCGACGTGGTCTGTCCGACCTGCTTCTCGCGTGCATCAAAACGTCCAAGAGCACCGCGTAGAATTGAAAAAGTTGCTTCCTGTTTGGCAACCCCTGTTCCAAATATATAACAACAAAAGACTGTCCATATTATATGCCATAGTTCTACATGAACTTGTTCGTTTTGTAATAGGTGTTGTTATTACCCTGATTAAGTTGATATCTGTTGGTTTACAAAGCCCGACCGACGAAGCCAGTTTCACGATCCCTGTTGAAGATAATGAATGATGATGCGTCAAGTGGCTTGACATTTTATCACCGATTTTGTCAGCTTACTTTTTGCGTGTTCGTCGGATCCCTCTGGAAACGTGAATGACGCTTTCTTGCGAATTAGGTCTCCGAAAGGTGGGTGTATCCTAAATGGACAAGGTTATTTTTTTAATTTGAATTCATCATTTGTCACTGTTCATCGTTTAGTTTTAGTGGGATTAATTACTCAGTCAACATCCATTCCAGTAAATTGCAACGGAATTTTGCTTCCATCGTAAGCAGTTCGACGGCATGATCTATATCGACGTTTTTCGTAAGTGGACAATTCAGTGTCTATAAAAATTATTATTGAAAATATACGCAATTGTGTAACAAGTGGAATTAGTTAACAAAAATGTTTCTTAGTTCAATGATGCTATTTAGCGCCTAGTGAGGTCAGGTTAAAAAAAATATGGAAAAACATTTTATAATAGAGTTCGGATTGATTTTTTGTGTTAAAATATATGTTTGTGGTGAGTTTAGAAATACATTAAAATAATTCATTTATAAATAAAGCGAGAAAACTTGAGTTAAGACATTTTAATGACGTCACATAACCATGACTTGCACTAAATAGCATCGTTTTGAGTGCTTCAATTTTCGATACATTGACAGTGAAATCGGATGGGATTATGTAGCCTACGTATACATTAGTAAACTACCTGTATTCGCTTCCAAATATGCTGAAACTCCTTTTCCATTTTATCACTGGTATCTTGCGCTTTAAATGATGCCATTTTGTTTGGAAATTTGGTACAAGAAAAACGTTACCATCGAAAACTGCAATTTTAAATTAGCGCGCCAAATATTTGTTAGTGGCGTTTTGGTTAGAAATAGAACTTAATTATAAGAATAAATTTTGAACATTAAAACAACTTTGTATTTATTGAATTTTCTAAAATAAATTTTAATGCCATAAAGAAAATGAAAAAAAAAATTGGAGAATAAAAGGTAAAATAATTGTTTGAAAAAGAAAATATGACAGCGGCGGAAAAAATGGCGGCCTCCATTCAAATGTTGCAATTTGTACGACGCAGTGTCGTGCGAAAGTGTATGCATCTAAATAGAACTATCAGGTGGATATAATTATATTGTGAGCATGAAGATAGTTTGTGTTGAATAGTGTATTGATTATATAATATTAAAAATATTGTATGGATGAACATAAAAATACTGAACCTTAATGTCAACCACTGGAAACCAAACACTATTTGCTTCATTAAAACCAATGAGAAAAATGAAATTATTTTATTGGATAAGGAATAAATCAAAGTAATTTAAAATAAAGAAATAATACTGTACATTAATATTAATGCAAAATAAAAATTTGTTTATGAGAATATCATTATCTGAAAATCAGCTTTACAACGTCTACGTAACGTTGTAAAGCTAATTTTCAGATAATCATATTAAAGTTGTAAAGGGTATTTAGTTGTAGAAATAATTGTTTAGGCAATGTTGTTATTGATAACGATTTTGTTGTTTTCGTTTCAGTACAACACCGATAAGACGCGAATCTGGAAAAGATGGAAAAACGAGTGTTTTTGGGGACGTTCCTGCTCCGATGCCAGCGCATCAAGATGCATCGACAATCACGTTACTTAACAGGGACAAAGAAATTCTTATGATCAATTCGTACAGTCGAATGGGTTTTCGTTTAAACAGCAATATTAACGTCATTGGACCGATGGCAATATTTCCAAAAACTGTTCTCTCGTGGAATGTAAGTTTATAGAAGTGAGGTGATTAATCCTGGATTTTTACTAGGATTTGGTTTTTTAGATCGTTTGTTGATCATTGTAGGTTGCAGGTGTGAACGACATTGACGAAGAAGCGATGTCGTTGTTTTGTCTTCTTGAACCAAAATTAGGTACAATTCAAAATTATTGTCTGAAGAAGTGAATTAAGCGTTTTTATGTTAAATTGATACGATTTGTGATTTATCATGTAGATATTCTCATCGTTGGTGTTGGTGACGAGGGAAACAAATTAGACGTTCATATTTATGAGTACATGCGGCAGAAAAAAATTGGCTTGGAAGTTTTACCAACGGTAATTTTGTTTAGGCTTCTTTTTATTTTAAAGCAAATGAAAAAATTTTCTTATTGTGGAAATTTATGTTTACAGGCACAAGCATGTTCGACATTCAACTTTCTCAATGCCGAACGGAGGTACGTCGCAGGTGCTTTGATACCCCCGACCAAGATTAAATTTATTGACGACGACGTTGTTTCATCGAAGGCATTGCGTCGTAAAAAGTTGTTCGAAATGGAGAGTGGTTTAGAGTTCATTTAGGTGTTGTTAATATAGTGTATATGTGTAAATAAATTAATGAGGTAGTTATAATGCTATGAATTGTAATTGAGTTGACCGACATGTAGTAGTAGGTGAGTTTTAAAATGATGCTGAATCAACGACGTCATACTAATAATTGACAATTTCCATAAAAATTTTTGACATGGAAATATTTTGTTTTGTTGTATTGCAGTGGACTAGTTTCTTAAACAGGTGTTGCTAAGGGAAAATTGCTTCAAGCATGGACTTGGTAAGATTATGTAAGATTTGATTTATTTTGTATAAAAAAATTTGATATTAAAAATATTAAAATATTTTTAATATTATATAAAACAAAGCGCAAACTATACATAATAAACAATGATATAATTTCAATTAAATAAAAAAAATTAAATATTTTATGTAATAGTTCAGTTTATAAAGTTTAGCTATTTATAATATTATTATTATTATTATTATTATTATTATTATTATTATTATTATTATAATAAAGTAGTTTATATTAAAAAAATTTGTAATATAAATAATAATGAAAATAGTTTTTATAACAAGTTAACTTTATTTAAATTAGTCACAAATCTACGATTCCAACGCGTAGACAATTATTTGAACGCTTTTGGCGCGCAAATCGTTCAAAAACAATCGATAACGTGTATTGAGTTATTGATGTAGTTACGAGAATTATCGACTTGTGTTTCCGCGCTGAAAGCGTTCAAAATGAACGCACTGTACTATCATCAACAAGCAGACGCCACGCCAGACTTCAATCGATGACGTCACTACAACTGGTCGACCTCTTTTTATAATCATGAATTGTAGCGTTAGATAATCATTTCTACCACCTGACTGATAGCCATGACCTAAGTTATTGATTATTGTCTTGATTGATTCAACTTAACGTTTAGTATAAAAAGTGTAACTATGCTGTCAAGAGGTTCTTTGATAGCTATAGGCTTAGTATTTATAGGCTGTTGCAGTAATGTTATTTTTTTGGAACTACTCATCAAGTGAGTTTTATTTCTGCATTGAAGTTTCAATATTATATAAATTATATATTCCACACCAAAAAGTACCTTATTAATCGTTATAACTACCATAATTGCTAATTGGATACGTAGACACATGATAACAAAAATATTATGTGTAAGTTTCTGCAAAATAAAATTAAAAATGGTTTTGGTCTTGTAACTTATCCTATCAGGAAAAACATTTCCCACTGTGTATTGTCCAATTTTTCAATATTAGAATTGGTAAAAGTTTTAATTCCAATTCTCTATAGTCTATACGTACATCATATAATTAATCCTCTGTACGTACATAATCTTTACATACATGCCTTTATTTCAATTGATGACTATTTGTCGATTACAGAGAGGACCCGGGCAGCGGGAACATTATCACGTTCGCACAGTTTGTATTTATTGCCATCGATGGATTTCTATGGACAACTAAACTAGGGACCAAGAAACCTGTGATTCCAATTAGGTAGGCCTGTAACTGACGTTTAATACTCATTACAAAAGGTGATTATGATTACATAATATGTAATTTTTATCTGTTCAGTAAATATGCAGTTCTCGTGACGATGTTTTTCGTTGTGAGTGTCGTCAACAACTATGCGTTGAATTTCAACATAGCGATGCCGCTGCACATGATATTCCGATCGGTGAGAATTTTTTGCGATATGCACATTATGCACTGTTATGTTTTAATCGACGTTAAAACCAATCAATCAATCAATACGGTTTTTTTTTAATAGGGATCCCTTATTGCGAATATGGCCTTAGGTGTTATCATTTTAAAACGAAGGTATTTTATGGCAGGTTATTATTTTATATAAAATAACAAATTGTGTTAATATTGATTTTAATTTTATAAATTTGATTTTTGATAGGTATAAATTATCCAAATACATCTCCGTTTTCATGATCAGCATTGGAATAATTCTATGTACCTATGCATCAGGAAAAAATATAGTATGTTTGTTTATTTTAATAATTATACGGGGTGATACATAATTTTGAATATTTATTGGAAAATTTGAGCCACCCTGTAGTTTTGTTTTTAGAATAACAGTGCTTGATCTAATATGTTGGTTTCAGCAATTATCCGACTCGGAGACCGAAGCCGGACTGTATGATTACTTAATATGGGGTTTAGGTTAGTTTATGGTTTTGAATAATTAAAATTTAGTTTCAATTTTCCAAGTTAACGTATCAATATAGTTTTTAAATCCTTATGTTGAATTAGGTATTTTGCTGCTGACGTTTGCTCTTCTCATGTCCGCCCGTATGGGAATCTATCAAGAGACACTGTATGCTGCCTATGGAAAACAACCCGCGGAAGCGTTGTTTTATTCGGTACATTTATAATTATAATTGATTAATTTTCAATTTATCAGTTAAGTGATTCATTAAATTTAATTATATTCTAGCACGCACTGCCACTTCCAGGATTCATACTCCTTTGCACCGACATTTATCATCATGCGTTATTATTCAACCAATCGGGTCAGTTTAAAAGTGACATTTAAACTTTTTTGGTGCTAGAGTCTTAACCTACAGCCATGGCATTTATTTTAAAATTAATGTAGACTTCAATTTTATCATGAATCATAAGAATTAATACAGTTTTGTTTAAACTAACTTAAACTATAGACTTGAGGCTGTAGGTTAACACCCAAGCACCAATTTCTGTAAAAGAAAATCTAAGCAATAAATTAAAAATTTTAATCCCAATCTTTAGCACCGCTGCTGCTTCCCATTTTGCCGATAACGATGCCGAAAATGTGGGCCTATCTACTCGGAAACATCTTAACTCAGTATCCTTGCTTAAAATAAAATCTTTTCACGATTTGTTTCAACCCTATTGGAATCCTTGACACACCCAACTAGATACGTCTGCATTCGTTCGGTCTTCACTCTAACGACGGAGTGTACGTCGTTGACGGTGACCCTCGTCATTACTTTGCGGAAATTTGTCAGTCTCCTGTTCTCCATCATGTACTTCAAGAATCCATTCACCATCGAACACTGGCTGGGTACCATGCTGGTGTTCATTGGCACGCTGATATTCGTCGACATCATCAATATCATCCAGCAAGTTATTGCGGGTAAAAAGAGGAAAGCCGAGTGAAAAAATGACTGACATACAAAAGGTAAATGGTGACATGATTTTTTTTATAACTGTTTTATACTAAAAAAATAAAATTGTACAAAGTGAAAATAAAGGAGGATCCAAAATAAAGCATATCCATTTTTCCATGAGTGATGATGTGATGACAATGATCGTGAAAGTCTGTTATTAAATTCCGTACACGGAGTATGTGTTTTTTCGTACGTTTCTTAATAAATTCACCAACGTGGTGTCGTCTCGCAACGAAACAATTCTTGCAGCAACGTGGCTGGCATGTCCAGGATGAGAGAACCTTTGCGACGGTACTTCAACCAATCTTGGTGGGAAGTAAGGTGCATCTGTCTCGAACAAGAGTCGGTCCAGTGGAATGTTTCTTGCCACTTCGTGAACCTCCTTCGCGGTGGGAAATGTCACCAGGGCCGTCAATCCCATGAAAAGATTGGGAAATGCATCGAGCCATTCGCGGGCTTCTTTCCAATCGCCCGTGAAGCAATGCCTATGGATTTTGTAGTCGCGGGGTAACATCTATAAACAAAAATGACAGTTATATATAGGACTGAGGACGACGCAAAGAAAAAAATATTTTCCTAAAAATAATATTTAACCTCTTTCATGATTTTTAGCGAATCCTTGGCTGCATCACGACTATGGATGACCAAAGGAAGTTTCATTTCCAATGCTATTTCGATTTGTCGTCGAAACACTCTCTTCTGAACGTCGTGCGACGTTGAATTCCT
>JAQIWH010001125.1:0-35317 GCA_034695005.1 Cryptops parisi | reverse complement strand
TGCTATCGATGCATGCTATCGATACCACATGGAATGTTTACATAACTAGATTCCCCGTGGTTACCATACCTACCACGGGGGTTACATTCTAGTCTTAGAATGTTTTCCTGCATAACTTAGTTCAAAGCTACAGCTTTGTGGCGCTTTCCTGCTGAGCAAAACACATAGCTACAGATTTTTAAAGTTTTACAGCATAACACAGCGCATAGCTACAACTTTTGCAGGCTTTCCATGATAACGCAAGGCTATGGCCACATCTTGTTAAAGTTGTTCCAATGATATTTTTTTTTTTTATATTTTAACATTATACAATTTTTACAAATCGAAATAAATAACAAACAGAACAATTTGAATAACAAAAAAAAAAGAATTTTTTTTCTTTTTTCTAGAAATAAAACTAAGTAATGTGATGCTAGGAAAGAACAAAAGAAATGTTAATCTTGACATCTTTCAATCAATAAAAAGTAAATGACGATATAATTGTCTATTAAATTTAATCGTATTTTGCTTTTTTAAATTCGAGGTAAGATGGGAGACACCATAATCTGACAGGTAACGCATTCCAGACCTCAAAGGAACAATAAGGAAATTTCTGATATTGGTTAAAGGAAATAAATTTATCATATTTAAATTTAAATGATGTATTAGTTCTTTTTGTGTTATCAAAATTATAGAATAAAATTATCGTGAATAAGCAAAAAAACTCGCGAATACACATACAAATGTCGACGATAGTTTCATGAACAAAAAACATAAAACAGTGTCATAAGAACAAATGAAAGCCTCAAGTTTTTTTTTTAAAAATCAAAAGACTTCCACCTTGACTGACGAGATATATTTTTAAATCAAGGCAAAACGCCGGAGGTGTACGTGTGTTTCTTTACCCCTTCAGTTAAGAGGAGTTGATTTTTGAGTTTTTTCAAAAACTTCATTTGTTCATATGAGCGTAAAGAAATCTTGATTATAAAACAGTCTAATAAACAAAAAACATACTGAGATACGTGTAGATTCCCTAACCAAACTAAACAAAATACACAAGTTTGTTACGTCACGTGAATACACGTTTACAAGCTTTTTTGTACGTATCGAATAACAATTATTTATTTTTGTCGACCAATTTAGAGACTATACTAGTATAGAAGCGGAAAAATAAATTGAACCCACTTTTTGTTTCCAACCTTCCGCTAGTTGACAATCGAGGAAGCAGAAGCAGCAACATCAATGTCGGTTCATAATTTGCGACTTTTTTCTTACCCCCCCCCCACCATCAAATAGGTTGTTGTGTGTTGCGGCGTTGCTAGGGAGCGATTCGATAGGTACCCCAACCCACCATTTTCGTCCAATTTCCCAGCATTCAAATCGCATCCTATGGCGATATGAAGCCTAACGTGAAGTCGCCAAATGGTTCAGTGTTTAGGAAATACAAGACGAAAGTGTGTTGGAAAGAAAAGCGTGTCGTGGGCGGATCGAGGGGCGGGACGTGGTCATCGACAACACACTCACTTCAGCCACCCACGCAACCAAGGTTACATAAATAAGCCACCGCTGTCACCCACGCGATTTCTGATTTCATCTTCACCCCCCCCCCACCACACCTCAAGTCGATTAGTTTCGTCAACATTTTTAAATTCTTTATATATGTGTATTTACGTATATATTTTTTATTCTAAATCGGGAACAAAAGGAAAAGAAAAAAAAAGTTAAACGCTACGTGGTAAAGGTGAAAGGGAAAGGGAAATTAAATGTTCGATTAGGACGTCAGCCGAGTTTCTATTCGTGGAGATAGCGTGGCTGTCAGTCAAGTGGTTGTTTGCATGGAATAAATAGGTTTGCGTTCTCTCCTCCTCCTCCCTCGTATACACTCTACCCAGCTTTTGCTGCTAACCTCGAAATAATAGTTTTGATTTAGCATTAAATGCCATTGCTGCTTGACGTTCATCTATTTTTTTATTGTTCTATTTTTTTCCTTGAAAAAAAAATTGGTAACAACACGAAGGAAAACACTAACAATGGTTGTTTTTTAACGAGTTGAATGTATGACTAGTGTTTAACCAGATGGTATCGATATTTCTTATCGACGTGAATCTGCAAAATTTCTACATCGGTTGCAATGGTGAACAAGCCTTGTCATACTTAAAATCCACGGGCTGGTATAATCATAGAAAATCATGTGGTGTTATTTTCTATTTTTTTTAAATATTAAAAACAACTCATTTTATATCAATTTTTGCATATGACGTTAAAAAAAACTTTGACTGTAAATAAATGTATGATTAAACTTAGCATATAAATGTATAGTATACGTAAAAGTGGGATGTTGTAGAGTTTGCAAGTGTTAAAAATTCGATAATTTATTAGACTATTGGGGTCGTTGGACGAGTCACCTGTTTCAAGTACTTCCATTTCGAGTACATTTATAAAAATGTGACAAATGGAAATTATCGACAAACACAACTTAATATGCCGGTACTTTTAAACACAATATTGTTATGGCATTACGTTATGATACGATAACGGGGATAAAATAGGATAAATCTCGTTATTAGTACGGTACTTGTGACTGTTATTGACATTTGTCTACTAAACGCCACAGAATTGTGGACGACTAATCTGTTATGGGTTAACATTAAAAACATTGTTCATTTTTCATTACATGTATCATGACCATACATCTATGTATGAATGAATGGATGTTATCATTTTAAAAAGTTCTTACTACTGTTTACTAAAGCTCTTACACATTATTCCTAATATACGATTGAATAAATTGGATCGTTTAAAATAAAATAAAATAAAATTTCATCCTTAATCGTTATTTGTATTTGTTGCCCGTACGGAACGCGATATTTGAAATAATAATCATAAAAACAAGTACATTAAAACCATGCTTTTCAGGCATACTCTTTATATTTTAACTCTAAAATTATTTTCTTTTTTAAAGGATACCTATGATTCTATTTAATTTTATTAAGTTAGCAATAAGTTTTTTGGTCCATTTTGTCATAGCAGAATCATAGTGGTTCCTATACGTGTCTCCATTGTGTTCATCATATTATCAACTTGATTTTATATGTGTAATTTTAATTAATGTGTTCATCATATCATCAACTTGATTTTATTTGTGTAATCTTAATTAAGTCCTAACATGTTTCCTATGGAACAACAAATTTTATTTGCCATTCCCTTTTTTATATCAATGTTAATTGTTTTGTCATGTCCCTTTGCTTGTTGATAAGCGCAATAAAGATTATTATTATATACTGTCATATACAGATATTTTATATGTACTTAGGCCTACATAATGAAACATTTATTATTTCTGCATGTTTCGATTTTTTCAAATTAAAATTTATGCAATCTTTGAGTAATTCGATATTTATTTCATTCGTGTTTTGAGTAATCCCATTTTTTAATTCTGCATGTTTCGATTTATGCAAATTTTGATTTCTGCGAATTTAAATTTATTCGATCGTTGAGTCATTCCATATTTGATTTACGCCAGTTTTAAATAATTCCATTTTTGATTGCTGCAATTTTCGAGTTATTTATTTACGTAGGCCTATGCGATTTTTTTAAATTACATTTATGCAGGTTTTTACTTGTGCGAAGTATTTATGCCGTTCTCATTTTATGCGTTATTGGTACATTGGACTATACAACAGTATATTTTCGTAAACGACTGTAGATGGCAATATCTCACAAACTCACTCACTTACAAGTGAAGCTAATATAACAAGCATAATAAAAATACAGTTATGTTTCATGTCACTAATTGCAAGAAAAAAAACTACTGAATTCAGAAATTTGTGAGATTGTAATTTTTGTCCCTATATCGTACGACTCCATTTCACCGTTACTCAAATTTAACGCACTTTGAAACTCGAGTAAGCTTATACAGTAGTAGTAGTTGGGTGTCGCAACGACAAACAATTGGCGCTGTCGGAAATTTTTATTGCTTCGCTTTTATAGCCAATGGGTAAGTCATCATCGGGGACATTAAAGTTGCATCGCACCAAAACTAATAACGCATTAAAAACTTTCCCCACTCACTCTCCCTTCCACCCACCCCTTCATTAGCTTTGCGTTAATGACTAATGCATCACCGAGAAGTCAAACAGCCAACTACTATAAACAAAATCCATCGGTGTTAACCAATCATCCAATAACGGGAGGAAAAATGAAGGGAAAACAAAAAAAGAGAAGAGGGTGGAGTAGGCGATGTGAACCATTGTTTTTATTCACTTTGGCTTTCTTTCTCTCTCTCTCTCTCTCTTGTCCGTTATCAACTTCCTCGATCAGTCGTCCATCCATCGTATTAATCGATCGTCCGTTTCTATAGCAACAGCGACGCGCGTTTGTAGCGCACGACGACAACACGCGCCCTTCATAAGCATAAAAATTTAATGGGTTCCAAAATACTCCAATGGACACGGAGTGGGTCTGAGTGGAAGCAAAAAAAAATTGGATAAAAAAAGAAGTGAAAAAAAAGGAGAAGAAAAGCAATCTTTGTTAACAACCCCCTCCGCAAAAAAAAAAAAAAAAAATTCAATCGTTTTCGGGAGAGGAAAAGTGGAAAAACTAGAATGGCACGCTCCAGTGAATGTTTTCGCTCCTTTTGGTCGAGGGCCACAGCTGCCAATTAACCCTTTTCACAAGGGTGTTTATTGCTCGGAGGGGTTTTTGTTTAGTCGAAAGCTATGACGAGTTTGAAAGCTGCTAGTTACTTTTCACCTTCATTAACGCTAAATGTCATCAGGTTCACAGCATTACACTTACCTGATGATGAAAAAGCCATTCGTGCGAATCAATGGGAAAAGAAACTGAAACCAGATAATTTTTTTTCACCCCTAATATCTTTTATCCCCATTAAAATAACGCGTAATATGAAGTATATATTCAATAAATAAATACTAGTTGCCTACGTTTTCAATGTGGTAACAACTAACTGTGAAAGTGTCACTTTTAATGTAAACATTTTACACCTTTCTAATACGTAAGCATAACATAAAAGCAAAAATTCTCAATTTATGCAAGTTTGTAAATACAGTATGCGATTTTGTTTATACTCGTAAATTTCACTGCTATGTAAATTGGCGTGTGTTAGTAAGCAACTGACTAAATTCCTAAACTTGTCCCTTTAAGTTACAGTGGAAGCCGGTCATTGTGATAACATTAAACAATAGATATAAAATGAGTAAACAGTAACTTGGGGCCGATTGATAATGAAACAATAGCCGATTGTATGCGTGATTATAATTCCTCTGTGTTTTGATATATGCGATACTATACTGTCTTTTTGTCATATTTACAAATTACCACATGTATTCGCAATTTTGATGTGATCCCAAACACTTACGTATTTACTTACATTTATATGCAGTATATTACATTGCGCCAATTCAGACAATAAATTATTTTAGTGTACAATATGTACTAAACATATTGAGCTGATGTTTTATTTTATTAATAAACTTTACATTTTGTTGTTTATTGTCGAACACTTTTGAAGTCTAAATTTAAAGTTAATCATTTTACTTGATCAAAATGCATCAAATGTCAACACCCTCATTATAATTTTTAAACCGGTTCAAAGTTCTGATGACACTTTGAGAACTTTTTCGTAACGCCAGATACATTAAAAAAAAATTAACACTTTTTTTTCAGTTAACTACTAAAAATAACATCAACACTATCTCGACGTTAACACTCTAAACGTTAAAGTAAAGATAAAAAAAACACACACAACAACAACATCAACAGCAACTAAATTATACGTCGAGTATTAATTAACATTCGGTCATTTGATGCGAGAAAATTTTGCCTCGAAGTTTATTAATCCTTAGTTATCGATCAATAACCATTCCAAGTTGAGCGATTTTCACCAAGATGAGGCTCTGACGACGACGATAACGTAAGCCGATTAATTCTATCAATTAAACGATAAACCGATCGGCAAGCTTCCCTAATATCTGTAATACGGGGCACCACGAGGCTGGGGATCGATGATGGCCATGACAGAAAACGAAGCGGGGAAAAGGCAGGGGGTGGGGGTAAAGTTCCTCTAATCAGTCCCACAATCTGCTAATGTACCGCACTACGCACGAACATGACACGACACGCACACCTATTCACGACTTGTCGAACAAATCATACACACTAACGACAAATTTTCGACCAAACTTTTCTGTCAATAAATATATTGTTTGTTTGTTATTTTTAATTTTTTTTATACTGCATACTATTATTTATTAAATTTTATATCCAAAATAGTTGTGCATATCATTATTTAAACCACAAACATACAGTCACGTCTCATACGGGTTAAATTGGTGCAGACACTCACTTTATGGAAAAAACTCACTGTGTGAACAGTATTTCACCTTACAAAGCGCTTAATTTGTGCAAAATTCTCGCTCTCACTTTTTGACAAACTTTCTAAAAAATGTTTTTATATTAGTTCACGTGACTACATAGTTCACTCACATCCACCCCAGCTGCGTGTATTTGTAACCACAACCCTGCGCAAAATAAATAACGAAGAAGAGACGAACGGCATATCACTTGATGTTGTCAAAAAGCATTTTCAACTACGCTTTTTTCAGCTACTTCTACCAATGTTTCAAATAATATTTTCGCTGTTTTGTAGGAAAATTCCAAGTACTGTAATAAAATAAAAATATAAACAAAAAAAGTAAACCACGTGAGAGTCGAAGGTAATGTAAACCGTGAATCTCGCAATAACATTTTTTTTTATTCTTGTCAAAGTCCTGAAATCAATGAAGTCGACATTTTCGTTCTGTTTCCCCTTCTTATTTGTCTCTGGAGTCGGAGTTCCGGTGGGGGATGTTACTGTGACGTCATCGAGTGTATCGACTGACTCGGGTGGCTATTCCGAGTGATTGAACCCCGAGCTCGATGGATCAGAACAGCACGCGACATCTTGAGCCATCTCCGGGGAATTCTTTAATGCTCGTTCCCCATTTGATAAGAGCACAAAAACCAAATGAATTTGCAATCTCATCCTAATCGGGTTTTACGACTCGATCTTCTTTCGAGTTACTACTTACTGTACACTTTCCGTTCGATTCTGATGACACTGAACGAAGTCACTCAAAGAGAACGAAACTTGAGTGGAACTTGCAATAGTTAGGCTACGTTGAAAACTCAATTTAAGCAACCACTATTAACCAATTGACAGATAATCCATTAACCGGTGGAGTAAATGGATTAACCGATAAACACTAACAATTTGCACAGACAGTTTTAATCCATCAACAAATTAGTCATCAAGGGTCTCCAGTTTCTTTCTAGATTTTACATTCTGCTGTCCAGATTTAGAAGTACACTGATTTGATTCACATAATATTATTGTGTTAATATTTTATTACTAGAATGTAACTCCCGTGGTAGGTATGGTAACCACGGGGAATCTAGTTATGTAAACATTCCATGTGGTATCGATCGATAGCATGCATCGATAGCATTACCATCGAAACACTAACACAAACTTATGCAAAATCGGTGGGTTACTGTTAGAAATCGAGAGGGTTACGCTACATCGATAGAATCGCGTTACGTCTCGCGCGTTATTTAGGGTAACTATTATATAGTGATATGTATGTATTACTGTATATGAAATAAGGTTGCTGTTATAGAAAATGAATCTAGTTGCAACAAAAGATGATTTAATGTTTCTATACCCAGCGTGAAACCTATATTCTGAAGTTTCTTTATGTTTATCATTAAACTTCTAGACTTGTACAAGTGAAATTGAGTATAGTTTATCTCTAAGACAAAATTTTTGAACAGTACACTGAAAAGTTTGGAATAGTACACTAAATCAAAACTCAACAAGTGGTCGCACAAATAGAATAGAAAAATGAAAAAGTAATAACATACAACTTCCTGACCAGTTAAACGAAATTGACAAAAAATGATGACAAACGCGTTTTCAACAGCTCAGTAATAAAAAAACAAATTAGTCATAAAGAAAAACAAAAGAAAAAAGTTAAAACCGTATAATAAAAAAAATTTAATTTGTTGGAAAATACATACAACTATAAAACCGTGTTGCGAAAGTCCTAAAAAACGTTTGCGACGTCTTAAAAACGCAAGGTCAACCGTTCTTGTAATTTCTCAAGGGTCGAAAAACTTTCTCCTTGATTAGGGTTGGTAAAGGATTCATTTTCCAGTCGACGCCATTCTTTTCTCGCTTTTTCATTCTCTCTCTCACTCTCACTTTCGTGAAACTGTTGCCTCGCTTTCGGGCAGTGTTGCATGTAGTGAAGGCGAATTTCGCAGATTACTTCGCCAGGTAACTTGCACAAGCGCCATCAAAGGAAGATAAGTCCTTTTATGGAAGCATTATTCAGCCAAAGATCGTCGTAACTGTACCTGAAGCGAAGCGTTATAGCGCACAAAACAGATAAGAAATGTGAAAAAGTTTGTTTTAAAAAAACACCTCTCGAAAGAGAGAGAGAGAGAGAAAATTTCATTGATGTTTAAAAGATTGAGGCTTTGTTAACGAGATCCACAGAAAAGTCGAAACAATCAAATTTTAATGTTGCAAACTAAGTGGATCCATTGCATTTCACTCTCTTTATTTTATTATTTTTCTCAAACTCCAAACAACGTAGAAGAAAAAGTTTTATCTATTTATTCAATCAAAACCCTTTGGTTCGTCCATTTTCCATGTTTTGGCTATGGGCAATATTTCTCATTACGGCAATTTTAATTGAAACCAACTTTTCGTTCCTTCCAAATTGGCTCGTTCGAATCCTTCCAAAATGCCATGCGATATTATTAAAGAGTCGAGTTTCAACGTTATTAATTTATTCAAATTGTCCAATTAAAAAAAAATGTATATAAAATTTTTGGAACGAGTAACTATTTAGAATTAATCAATAGTTAAGTTCAATGAATCCTCAAAAACCAAATTAACCCCTCTATTTGTTTTACTATTTTTTTTACAACTTTCATACATGTTTACGTTCCATTCCTCTTCAAAAACACTAAGAAAAATCCACCAAATTTGGTACTTTCAACACTTATCGTCCATTTCAACCTTTTTTGGAAACACCTTTCAAGTTTCCGCACGCAAATTTTGTCAAACATTTTGGGTAGAAGTTTCGATGTAAACAAGGAATCGGCTGACGCTTTTGTGAAAAGTAAAGTGTATCAAAAGCTTGAAAGAAGCAAAGTAACATTCGAAACTTTAATGGACATGGGATAAAAAACAAAACAAACTCTGAGCAGGAAAGAGGCGGGAAGAAGGCAAAGGAAACGTTATACAGCTCAGTATGTATAAGAGAACTCTCTTTCACCCCCTCTTTTATTCCAACAACGCAGGAAAAGGGGAGAACAGACGGAATTGAGACATCGAAGCAAACCAAATGACTCGAAACAATCTCGGTAATGGAGCCTACGGTTTCGAGGCAACGAACTAGAATCTGAATTGATCACCAAGAAAATGCTTCACAAAACATACGCACACAGAAATACCACATTAACATTCAGCTCCCACTCTTTGAGGATCGACTTTCCCTTTAGTACCGTACATAAGAACAACAATTCCAAAAGAATAAGCAACTTGAAACTGATCCCCAATTTCTTGTAAAAATATACAAATTTGTTCAATTTTTTTTTTTTATAAGAATTAACCTTTTTTTTTTAAAGCCTGACCTATTGAACAAACTACAAGAAGGTATTAAAACTACCATTCACAAACATTTTAATGATACATATAGACAGCGACAAAGAGTACATATTTTATTAGCTTTATATTAATACCTTTTGTTATTGTTGTTGTTGATGTTCATATAGAAATTGTTACTTTTATACTCAACGTTACCATTTTTTGGAAGTGACTAAAATGTCAACCATCTTTGTTAGTAAATCCTTTCATCAAGAAAGACATTTTTCGTTATTGTTAAGCTACTTTGTCATCGTGGATAAAAACCGTCTCAGGTGGAAATAAAGAAAAAGAAGAAGAAGAAGAAGAAATACATAAGAGCAAGCTTTAATACACTTGAATGAATTTCTGTGGAAAACGTTGAAAACATCCTCGAGCCATAGCGACAACCTACTTATGCACCACGTATTGGCAACTAGCAACGCAAAATCTTGTAAATAAAAACGCACAAGTGATTCTCGCACAAACACCTTCCTGCACAATCTTGTTATCCAAAAGAAAATGCATACAATCAAATTTTCATATAAAAAATAAAAATTTCAACACAAACGCGTTGATAATTTAAAGTCTCTAGCTCACACCATAAAACATACCAAGGTCACTTTGTTTACATATATCATCAATAAACTTCAACAAGTAACTTACCTTCCTGTATTAAATTAATTGATACGATAGCAAAAGTATAGAAAGAAGGCTTATCATTGATAATTATAATTACAAAAACGTAGGCCTACATTAAAAATGCTTTTTAAGCATACTCTTTATAAACCGTCATATACAGATATACTGTATATAAAATCCATTTCTGTTCTCTACATGTTTCAATTAATGCGAATTTCGATTTATGCGAATTAAATTTTATGCAATATTTAAGTAATTCGATATTCAATTTATGCGTGTTTTAAGTGATTCCATTTTAAACTTCTGCACGTTTCAATTTATGCAAAATTTCGATTTATGCGAAATTGAATTTATGCAATCGTTGAGTAATTCGATATTTGATTTATGCGAGTTTTGAGTAATTCCAATTTTTATTTCTGCAAGTTTCGATTTATTTATTTATATATCCGAAATTTTTTTTACAAGTTTGTTTGTTTATTCGATGGACTTAACGCGTTTCTCGTTTTATGCGTTTTTGATACATTGGAATATACAGTATATTCTCATAAACGACTGTAGATGGCAATATACGTTAAATTTCCCTGTTCGCTCACTTACAAACTCACAACTCACTCATCCATCACATAGTGAAGCCGATATAGAGAGTATTAAACTACTTACTCTAGCAGGATTAAGAAAATTCAATAACATTCTTGCGTAATCTGTAGTTCCCCTTGAAAGGAAGACAAAATTGGCATCATTTTCAAGTTTCGCACAAATTGAGTTGATCTTAGGTTCGTCTTGGTGAAAATTTATTAGTCACTCGTGTAATGTCGCAGTATCTACAAGCAACATAAATGGAAGAGCCAGCCAACACGCTTTGCCTCGATTCGCAAATGGCTCACTTGAGAGACAAAGGCTGAGCGAAAGAGAGTGAGAGGAAGTTGAACTTTAACATGATGGCAAAGATTTGCTCTGATTTCAATTTAGGGATGTGTGTATGTATGTATGTGTGTGTGTGTGTGTGTGTGTGTGTGTGTGTGTGTGTGTGTGTGTGTGTGTGCGTGTGTGTGTGTGTGGATCCAGCGCATTCTTGCTCCCCGTTGTATGATATACGACACTGGCAGTTTGTCATCAGGTGTCCATTGTTATTAGTTCCGAGCGTCCGCACAATGTGTTTGCTATAATTTAAACGTGTCCCGCTAAGACCACGCCTAAAAGGTCACCTTTATTAAAAACGACCAACTGCGATTCATCATAAAATCGTCCTATTAATAACACTTGTCAAACTTTCTCCTAACACGTCAAAGGAGACGGTTTTTCGTATCAAAAGTTAATGAGATGCTTTACAAGTTCACTCTCCAAATACCGGTATATGTAAATACTAAACTGCACGAAAGTAGAGTTGTTTTTTTTTTAATAAATTTATATTGCGAACGACGTAAAATATAAATGAATTTATTGATCAGTTAATTTGGAGTGACTTCATTTTAATATATTTCGCAAAAACACTATAAAATTGAAATCGTACGTTTTTATGAACTTTTGCACGAGTATAAAATGATCACCATTCCTGGTATTTATAATAGACAATTTAGTTCATTTTTACTATATGCTTTATATTAGGTTCACTTGTGAGTGAGCGAGTTTGTGAATGTGTTGGAAATTGAACGTATACTGAAATCTACAATTGTTTATGATAATTTAAGTCCTTTGCTACCTGTTCTGTTTCCCCGTTTTATTTTGTAGTGAATTTTATTCTAATAATCCTATCGGGTTGCAATAAATAAATAAATATACTGTATAGTCCAATGTACGAGAACCGCATAAGTCTTTCGCATAAACCAAAAACCGCATAAGTCAAATGTAAAAAAAAAAATTGTATACTCATATATAAATAAATGAATCGAAAATTGCAGAAACCCAAAATTGAAATCACTAAAAACTCTCATAAATCAAATATCGAATTACTCAACGATCACAAATTTAAATTCGCATAAATCAAATCATACTGAATAAAAAAAGTGTTTTTTTTTGTTATGTATTTTGTTATATTTTTTTTTGTTTTACAGTATAATGTGTATGACAGTACACAAAGAGTAAGCTTAAAAGTATTTTCAATGTACTTGTTTTGTGTTTTTAAATTAACGTTAAATTTTGTTAAGAAACTTATAAAATAAAGAAGAGATGGTCCTCGATTTACACAAAGATTAAATTTTGCACAAATCTTGCATACAACATGAATCACATGTATCTAAATTGTAAAGAAATGACAAAATTTTTATTTTTCAGTTGTGTACCAGCATATACAATGTCGCATTAAAGCGAATTCTCGCTTGTAACGAGCATCTGAGGCGAGCTAGTTTCTTTCATCGCTTATTAGCAACTAGCATAGATCGAAGACTTTTCGTAGTTCGTTATATTCCATAGATCCAATCGTGTATTGCAAATTGTAAAAATTAACCATTACATTATGATGATGTTGTAATGCTGTTTAACATTATGCCATTATCCCACTTTATGCAATCTTTGGTTTATTGGACTATACAGTATATTATCATAAACGTCCGTAGATGTCAGCATACGTTCAAGTCCCAGCTCACTCACAAAGTCACTCACAAGTGAAGCTGATGTAAAGCGTATAAAAAAAAACAATCCTCAAATCATTTTTCACAAACCAAAGCAAATTGTTTCTTAACACTTCCCTCCGTGTCTAATGTTTGGAAACATGAAGCCTTTCACCGGTATTTACAGTCATTATACGAGCAAAACTATTTGCCAAATGGACCAATTTTAATTATTCACAACTTCCATTGTGTTCGTTTGCAACCGCCATAATGGCCGTTAAATTGGAGAACGCCATGAAAGTCAAAACAAATTCCTCGAGTAACAAGTATACACATGGAGAAGAAAATCAGATGGACAAAAAAATAAAAGCATACAAAAAATATGTATATATAAAAACAACTTTATATGTGGGGACAAACACGACGAATTTAATATTTTCAAACGACAAACACAAAGCAACGCTCCATCAAGTATTATCTTTTCTCCGTTGCATTTTTAAAGAGCTTTTGCGTACTTTCCCCAAGAAGGTTTTGTGAAAAACAAAATACCCTCAAAAATAGGGCAAACAATCCCTGCAAGTAGTAATGGTGCACCAAAGCAGACAGACAGAACAAGTCTTTACTTGGTCGCCAAGGGCTTCAAAATGTCCTTTTATCTAAAGATCAGTTTCTATCACAGGAACGTCTCACCGTTCTTCTGTTTCAGTTTCAAGAAGTAAAAGACAAGTAGTAAAAGAAGAAGAAGAAGACAAAAAAAACTAACCCTTGTCGGATTCGACGAGTCTCTGAACGTTCTTTCCTAGTTTACCGTTTTTCTCCCCCTCTGGCTTACATTCCCTAGCTGATTGGTTGTCTTCACCATTCGAAAAAAAGAGACCCTATTGTACCAAAAAGTCTATCGGCATCGTTCCCTTCACCCCAGAGGGATCTCCCTCGTAAATTGTGGATCAATACATTCTCCAACTTCGTCAAAAAAAGGAGGAAAAAAAAAGAAATAAATAAAGAGCAGAGTCGGATGAAACCTCCCAGGTCGTTGATATGCTCCCAAAGTGAACACCCTACCAACAACCATTTCCAATGAAAGAGATAAGAGACTGGGAAAATAAGATGGATTGCTTCGTAAATAGACCATTTTCTAATTTTTTTTTTATTCTCAACAAACAAATTACACCCCGCACACACTTAGAACGAAATATACAATAGCAAAACAAATCCATTACACCCCTAACATTTCCATTTGGGTTTTCTCAAACCGCTCTCTAATATTAAATGTACTTTTCGAGGGAAAAAAAAGAAACCTAAAAGTGCAAAGTTGCCCGTCATTTCAATAAAACTTTTTGTTTTTTCTTAATAACAAAACATGAAATACAAGAAAAAAAAACTCAAATTTTTTAATCTGAACAACAATTTGGCCTCAAATATAAAAACGAGTACAGTGGAATCTCTATATTCATCGACTCATATGTTCGTCAAATCCAATATTCATTACATTTTTTCGTCAAAATAATGCTCCAATATTCGACACTAAAAGTCACCGCCAAGGTCACAAAAAGTTTGTTTTTAAATAAAACAATGTCACCAAACATCAAATAGTAAACTAAATGCGATGTGGTGTGCTTATCAGTAAGACTTGAATATCAAGACTGGAATAAATTCACAAAGTATTTGCAATTGTTTCTATATTCGTCAGATTCAGTATGTCAGTTTTTCTGAAACGGATTATTGACGAATATAGAGGTTCGACTATAATAGAGAAAAACTTCGATTTTTAGTACAACATTTTCACCTGGCGTGGTACTATGCTTTGTTTGCAGACCAAATTTTAAAAGTATTTTAAATAAACACGTAGACAGAAATTTTTGTTGATTTACTGACATCACGGGGGCTAGTTTTCTCGGGGTTCTCCTGTTTCCTCCTGCATCATAAAACCCTGTTCCATGTTTATTATGCATGTTTATTATCACTTTTTCTCATCTTATCATCATTTCCGTATTTATAATTTCAATAAATTCTGAGGGGTCAAATGACATAACTGTAAAGTCAGTCGGTGCCCTCGTTAAACTCCAAGTACCTACCTACTTTTGTTGATTTATGTTAAGTGTTTATTCGGTTGGATTCACAACAACGTGCGGTTGTTCAAATAAACCATATGTAGCAAACAACTAAATGTAATATATATGTTTATATTTATAACAATGTTTGATTTTGTCTTAACGATGCTTGAAACTAATATGTGGTTGTTAACAACAGCAACACTCTACCAGAAAAATGTCCTTTTCATTTGTCAATTTCTAGGAATCGACACGACACCGATCCGTCAAAATTTAATAGAATCAAATATTCCGCGGACTGTGTCTATGTTTCAAATTCCAACTTTCTGAGATACCAGGAAGTAAATCAAAATAGACCGCAAAAATGTTCAATCAAACAAACAAAAGAAACAAACAAACAAACAAACAGACACATACACGTACAAAACAAAAGCTCAAGCCATGTTAAATGAAAGGTTGTAAAAACAAAGTAAAAGCAAAAGCCATTGGAATATTAATATCATTTTAGGCCTAACAGGTATATCCTTGCATGCGGTTGATGAAAAAAATTAGTTGTTAAACAATTTATTTTTTCAAACCAAACCAACCGCATTCAAAGAACTTCACTAAATTTAGTATTAAACAAAAACAATTTTTAATTACATCAGAATTTTAAAGTTTCGCGTTCTCGGAAAAACTTTTTTCTTATAATGAAAAAACAAACCTTTACAATATTAATTAATTCTACTGGAGCATTCGTCATCAGCATTCCATACAACATTTAAATCATTGAAGGAATTTTACAGTTTGTAATAATTACACATTTATACGAGAAAAATATTTTCCACGTCAAATCTTCTTCATGATTCATTTCCCTCGGCTCATTGGCGAGGTTACACTTGACGTAAATATGCGCGTTCATTTTATAATCAGTTATAAAATAACCATTCGTTGATTATGACAGACCCTCGGAACAGTGTCAGTGAACAAATGACTGAAGGGGTTACCCGTAATTAAACTGCCATGATAATAAAGGCGCGTTTCAAACTCTCATTGTAACTAATGGATCCATCAACGTTATGCGAATTTTGATGAAAAATTAAAATTGTCAAAATGTACCAATGATCAACCAATGTACCATTACTGAAGAAACAAATGTATCACTAGTAAAGGAAAAAACGTATTTAACTATGGACTGATAACATAAAAATAAATATTAATACTAATACTATATTATTAATACTATATATGTATAGTTGGTATTAAAACTAAATAAATAGTATTCTACCTATACTGTTTTTCTAGAAAAATGAGCAACATCAACATCATGCGAATTTAAGTGAAAAATTAAATAATTTACTCAAACTGTACCGTTCATAAACTATTACTACTGTATAACCAAAAAATATTATATTAACAAATAATATATGAATATCAATACTAAAACTAATGTTATCCTTTCCTCCTAGTATAAAATAATAAGTTTGATTAAAATTTACAATTTTCTAAAATTAAGAAGTATAGCGCTTTGCCAGGAGAGAAGTACTGTATAACAAGAATAATATTAGTTTTGGTGTTAATTTTTCATGTATTAAATTATGATATACAATGATGGGGTGATGGCTACAACTTTCTATAGTGTACCATTGGAAAGACCCCTCATTTGTTTGTCACATGCTTTGTTTTCATAATATTTGGTTGTGTCACAATAAAAGACTTATTCTGTAAAACTCGCAACATATATGGAACTTCCTGTATAGATCAATTGTGATCTAATTACATTCATACGAAACAAAAGAAAAAATTTTTTCGTTATTCACACATAACCTTGAGTATAAAAGTGTAAACGGCATTTTTTTACACATTATTTTTTTTTGCCAAAGTGTACCCCTTCTACTCCGCCCCCCCCCCCTATTTCCTCACTAGTAGAATTCGTATTTAATTTGCTAGCCGAACTCCGAATCCCTTGACACGGGCTAAATGACGTCGTTACTCGGTGCTATAATGTTTATAACAAGCGTCGGGAAATATGCACGGGCTTTGTAATCTCGCATCTCGTGACGTCAAATGGATCACGCGAGATCTCGGGGGAGTGTGCAAGAGGAGGGATGTGCGTTGTACGTGTTTCATCCCAGTCTTGAGTTTATTTGCGAGAGCTATGTTGCCCCGATGACTGTCTTGCTCGTGCATTAGTGGAGGACGGGGAAATCAGGTTTCGCTTCCAACATGTTCCCCCATCTTCTTTTTACCCCTCCACGTAGTAGACAAGCCTTTCAAACGCATCGAGACAAGCGTGTGCGACTTTTATCTACGTTATACTTTTCACCCCCCCCCCTTCTTTCTACCCCAAAAAAAAAAAAACAACAACATCGGTCACACGCGTTTCGTCTTAAAGAACGAAGAAAAATACTCTGAATCGCTATCCGGAATGTGTAGTGCACATCCATAATAATAAGATTAATGGCTTTTATTCCTACATATGTGCACTGCAAAGAAGTATAACTGATGGAAATGGTGTAAAAGGGGTGTTAAGCAACATTTTTACAATTTTGAGAAAAACACCTTTGAAGATCTGAACTGGCCTTGCGGTTTACGGGCCACTTCTCACTTCTTGAATTAATATCTTTACACGTGCTGTTTTGCTCAAAATGATGCATCAGGAAGGTAGAATATAACACATTCCAACCTAATATGAAACCTAACACATTCAAAAATTCTTCTAAGTCATTTTTGACAAAAATGTTAAGTAACACCCCTTTACACACCAGGTCCTTCAGCTATTAAGTTATATTTACACATCATAGCTTACTGTATAATACAAATGTATCAATCACCTTGGCTTAACACAGAATTTGATTACGCTGAAGAAAGTTTCAAAATTGTATCAAATATTATTATAATTGTAACAATAATACAAATTAACTGTCTAAACATCGTAGTTATGGTTGTGTACAATATTCAATTAATTAAATCTATATTGACTAATAATATATAGAGTGTATAATTTCATACTAATTTCATTGGCATCGACTACTACAAGAATTTAATCACCATTAAATAAAAAATTTCGAACGCCTAAACAGTAAACATTCACTTATAAAATATCGGTATACCGGCTATTCAAACTCATATTAATCAAATGACAGCCTTCGAAATATATCAAAATACTTATAATGTTGTTAAAAAAAATATAATCTATATTTTATATCATTGAACTTTGTTCATTTAACTTTTTTTTTCATGTTGATACTATATTTGTTGTAAAAAACTTTATGTATGTAATTTTATCCTAAGTTGTATGTGAAATTAATACATTCAAAATTCAAATATTGTGCATTTTATATCAAATTTTCAATATTAAAAAAAATATATATTTAAAAAGAATATTCAATTTAGCCTCCATATGAATAATCCATACTAAAATAAAAAATAAACCAATTTGCACTCGTTTTATTGTAGTTTCAAATTAATTTACGCACCTTGATTTCGATATAGTGAAAACATCATGTTTTCCAGCCACAGCAATTGCAAATCTCTTACAATGTCAACCTCATTTCATATAACGATAACCCCAATCTGCCATTGATATTTAATTTCCTCCCTTTCACGCCAAATTGAATTGTTCAAAAATTATCCCGCAGCCAACATCACACACATGCTGCTTGTCGGGACAACGTGAATTATTAATGACTGCGTGTGATATTGATCAGAGGTTTATTTACGACGATGCTCAACTCTTCACGAACAAATTCACGCGATAACCCGCCCGATTATCTCGATCCACCATCTGGAAACATCCATTCTTACTTTAACAAACACAACAAGTACGGATCGATGTTATCGCAGGCACGAATTCATTTCGTCAACAAGAACAGAGAAAAATGGATTAAAACCGATCTTCATACACATAACTTGTTTCGTTTTGAACATTTCCTGTTATGAGAAAACTATTCAATTTATAAAATCCCAAACATGCGTAGGCCTTATTCAACATTCAGTAACCGAATCTTGAAGCCAACAATCTCCAATCTACTTAAAGAAGGCAATGTAGGATACATTTCAATCAATTCAGCATATCATTACGAAACTTGTTTTTTGTGTAAACAGGAGTTCACTGTATGTGTATTTTGTGAATATTTTATGCAAATATTTTAATTTTATACAAATGATTTCATTACTGTTTCTTTTCGCTATGTTCATCATCATCATCAAGGTATGAAACCTTGCTTTAATGATATTACTATATAAGCACAGTAGTATAAATTACAAATAGAAATATAAATTGAATATGTGTTAAGTAACATTTTCATAATTCCGAGAAAAACACGTTTGCCTTGCTGTCTATGGACTACTTGATACTTCTTGCACTAAATTTCTGCACATATCCTTGTTTTGCTCAAAATTCATGCACCAGAAAGGTGAAATTACACCTAATATAATCGAAAATACTTCTAAGTCATTTTTGACAAAAAATGTTACTTAACACCATTTTACACCAGCCCCTTCAATTATTTGAAGTACACGTTTATGTACTAGAAGACACCGTGCATTAGGAACAAGCTGCTTTAGAAAAGCCTGCATTTCTTTTCCAACAGTTGTTGTAAGTACTTCTCGTTATGTGGAGTGAGAACAAAAAAACAAACCCTCAATATTTGCGAAATGGGCACGAAAAGATGGAACGTGGGACCCTGATCGAGAATTAATGTGTGAAAGCGTAAAATAGACCTTAATTGCTATGGGTTGTGGTGGAGAGGAAAGTGGAAGAAGTAGTGAAAAAATAATTTCGGATGTGATAATGAGGTGCTGCAGCAGCTGTTCGCAGACGACAATGCTTGTTCCTTCTGCTTGGAGTAATTATCTAAAGAAGCCACAAAGTGTTCAATTCTTTGGAAAGACAAATTTTTCTTTGGCGTCGTGTAATAGATGAAGAGAATTCTACCAGCCGAACAGAGGACATTAGCGATAATTATTTGAGTCTCTTCAGCCGTAAACAAGCGTTTCTCATTTGACAGTGTCAAGTTGCACTGCGGAAATCCGTAGAAAACCCGGATGCACACCGAAACACACACACATACACAAAAGTCTTAAGGCTTCCGATTCTTTGATCTACAAACACTGTGCTTCTTAATCACGCCATGATCCCGAAAATAACACGACAAAAACAGCGAGGGGTAAGAAAGAAAATCGGTTCAAGACGGATGACACGTAACTAAAACACGTACTAATTTAAATGTTAATGATGGGTGTGAGATATATAACAAAATCTAACCTCGTAAACAATGGTTCCAAGTCATTTGTAAATCACAGCACAAAGTCACATAATAGCAAAATCACGAAAATCTTGGAGTACGTCGCATAATAACGAATTTACATATACGGAACTCGCATATTTATTATTATACAGCTCGCATATTATTATACAATCATGACATCAAATGTTATAATATAACTAATAAAATAATTCTATGTTCTTCATGGTACAAAAGGTAGACACACTAGAGATGTTCTAAGAAACTGTCTGGTGTTGCAAGCTAAATAATGATCAAATGCAGGATGACGTGCTGCCAGCATGATTTATGTCCTAATTGTAAACAGTTTTTTTTTTAAAAACTTATTTACACCCTGGAGGATCAATATGATGGAGAAATTAAATAATGAATGAGAGTAATTTGATAATTTTTGTGGCAGCTGCAATATATCACATCACATTGTCTCTTTTTACATGAAATTTAGCAGAAATAGGTAGGTTAAGAAAACAATTCGATTAAAAAGCAAATTCGGCTTGGTAATACCCCCTCCCCTAATGTTGTTTGATTCATACGGTTTCTGTATATGCGATTTTGCTATTATCAAACGAGAATAAATCTCTCTCGTGTTGATTATTTGAGAAAAAATGTCGGAATGATGTGAATGAGGTATGTAAATTTATGATACAAATTATTCGGTAATACGTCTTATAATTTATCAATAACCGAAACAATTCGTCAATTCAGATTTTTATTATTAACAATAATAAAATAAATAAATAAATAAAAATGTTTCGTCATATTTATAATATAGAGTACTGCATATACAAACATATACTTTCATACAAAAAAAAACTAAAAAGTTTGCACTAGTTACTGAACTTTTCGCATTTTTATTCGGCTATTCATTGTGTATAGAGAGAAAAAATAAAGCAAAAAAAAAACAGATGTACATTTCAACGGAAACATATAAAAACAGATGGATATTACTGGTCAAACTTTCTCATTATGAGATGTCAAGAAGCATTTCATGTTGACGATACAAAAGAACGAAGAGTATTATTGGCTTTCATTGTGAGCACTGAAGAAACGTCACCTCACCGTTGATCACAAGAAAATGAAAGAAACGGACTTCAGTTAGGATAAGTGGCATGTAAAGAGAAACGTCCGTTCTATGACATACACGATCTTGATAGTATTTCACTGTAGTCATAAGACCAACAAAACAAAACAAGCAAAAAAAATAACACACAAAAACTACTCACTGTCATCAAACGAAAAGAAATGAAATTCGGAATGAAATCAATTTAAGTCTTATCCTTTATTTTTCTTCACCATAATAGTCCTTCACATATTATATGACAACGCGACCAATCAACGTAGATTCAAACTTTTCCTAATTTTTTTATTAATAAAAACCATTCAATTTTTTTTTGGTGCGCCATTTTCGAGTATTGGTATTCGATTGAAGGGGGAATTTATTACTAAACTTAGAAGAGGGACAGGTCCAGTAATGTATTACCGATAGATTTGCAAAAGCGAATGGAAATGTTGCGGGAAGCTAATAATAAACGCCAAACGTTAGAGAGCACTTTTGGTGAAACTTGGCAGCCAATTAATTCATTTCCCGTCGTGCAAAACGCTCTCTGCAGCTGTCTATATAATTTATGCAAGCAGCATTGGAGATGTAAATGAATTTGTCGCATTTCACGGCAGGTGGACATTGCCCGCAATTCCATCCACTTCACTCCCAGGCCCCAAGAAATTATTTATTGGCTATGTAATCCAAAACAATTTTTTTTCTCACTCTTCGGTGAACTACTTTTCCTTTACGTGTCCATTAAGTAAGCCTAATGTTTACTCGTATATAAACTAAAAATATATAAAAGCGATTTAACCCAACCATTTCAAATAATACAAATCGCATAAACTTTCAAAAATTATTAAGTGGACCAAAACGAATCACCCTAATTTAGTTTGCTTATTACTTTTTAAATGGCGAATATAAAGGACAGATTTTAATTAAATTTTACAAGTTCGCGTTGTAAATGAAAACACGAGCCATTATTAGCGTGCAAAAATGTTGGCTTTTTTGTTTGAAAAATGATTGGAAATCCTTAATGTGAAAAGTTTTCAACAAATTAATATCACGCAGATTAGTCGTATACTTGGATTCTTTTAAAAAGTTAAATACTGTATATGAATCGGTTTTTTTAAACGGGCTTAAATTCAGTGAGGAAAATGTTTGGAAAACACAAAAAACTACTGTATCTCACACATTAAAACTGAAAACAATGTATAATGACCTTGTTATCCACATTCAGTGTGGTGTTTTAACGACATAAAAGCAACTCTTAACTAGTTTTAACGAGTATCAAAGTTGGTGAATTAAGCCCTTTTTAAAAAAAAATGCGCTAACCTGAGTAAACTATTGAAATTATCTGAATGAAGAACAGAAATGGTCGTTATTTTCGACAAAATAAAATGCTGTACTTATATATCTTGACGTCAAAATTCCAATTCAGTAAAAATCCAGTTCTGACTAGTCAAATCTACAATTTCCTAATCAATTTTAGAACCAGTAATTTTTTTAGCTTTTAATGGCCTTCGGCGGCATTAAAACCAACCTAACCTTCGTGGTTAAAATTAATCGGGTTTTGACTGAGTTTCAACTAAATTTAGGTTTTGACGGAAAAATATAATATTAAAAATAAGAAATAATAAATTCTAAACAAAAGTACAGTAAAAGACTGCACACTGTGATCTGTTCTTGAAATAGCCAGTAACATGTTGATATTGGTAATTTCATTTTTTTATTGTGTGATAATTTTTGTTTCTATCTAACTGGATTATAAATGATTTTACAAGATCCCTTTTAACACCAAACTGAAGCTAATAAGTTAATGAGATTTCACAAAATTTAGTAGCTTAGTTAGAGTCGACCCAAACAAAAACTTTGACTATTGTTCATGTAAGCCCTATGGATTTTTATTAGGAGACCGACAAACACCCCTCCCCCCCTTTGTTCACCCCTTCCAAATTCGAAAAAAAATACTACGTCTTTTCTGGTTTTGAATATAATGTTCGACGAAATTCTCACATTCTAAACCCAATTTAATATCATCGTCTTCAACTCAACAAACGTCAAAGGTGTGGACCTTTGTAATCATGATCGCTTTTTTAACGTTTTTGTGAAAGTGCATCATTAGATTTAATGGAGTGTCAAAGGGCACCTTTTTCCAATTAACATGACAAGAGTTCAATGGGAGATCTACCTTTAAATGTGTATTATCTTCCAATGCCTTAGCAGCTACATCGGTGAAAATTGGATGCAGATGAATCATCACGATACCAATTTCGTTCGCCATTATTGGCTTCCTCGTTGGCGACTGCTACATTTTCACATTACAAAGGCATCACGTCCATTACAAACTAACATGACTCGACGAAAAAGAGGTGCACAACCGATGATTGATGCATTCCAAATTTTGATCACCTGTCTCTTTCTATTCACTGCTCTTCCGCAAGATAGCGTTCAAAGAGTTAAAGCTATTATTACAACTTCCTTCCACGATTTCTTCCTCTACCCCTAAAAAAAAAACCTCTTCTTCTCACTTTCCCCACTCTTAGAAGTCTTCCAGTATACTTCTTCCGGTCGTCGCTTCTTCCATCTTCTCGTCTCTCTTCCACTTCTTCGTCTTTGCATTATTTCGTACGTTTGCTCCATCCATCTATAGACATTCGGTTGGTCGCTCACTGTCTGGACTTTGACCATTTCTTGGACGACCGATAAAGGGGTCTGCTCCGACCCTCGCCAACCACTCATCCCCGATTCCACTTGTCAATCGGATTCCAATCCACATAGAAAAACTCGGCCCAACCCAATGACCTCTGAGAGCGACCAAGGCGTTATTTTTTTTTTCTTTTTCGTCTCCTTTCTTCCATTTTTTTCTGTTTGTTTTTTTTCCTCTGTATTTTTTTTTCTTCTCTTTTTACCCAACTGATCAACGTCCATTGCTGCCACACTTACTCGTAAATTTATGGCGAGCCCAGCGCGCCGAAGAAATTGGAACTTGGGACTTGGTGAAAAGAGGACAACTCTCTCGAATACTACTCGAAACCAGAAATCGTCCAAAAATTCTCCTAAAACTGTCGTAGCAAAGCGAAGCTCAGCTTAGATTTAGTGCCACGAAACACATACTCTTGTCGATTTTCAAAAGGAAAAAGAAGAAAGAAAAAAAGGAAAGGAAAAAAAAACCCTCACATTTGTACCGAGCGTATTCGGAATCGTTACAGTTGGAGAAAACCAATAACCTGAATACAGTAATATACTTGGTAGCGATGTTATAGTGTAATAACGCTAACAGAAATAGTACTAAACTCTAACAGTGAGCGAATAACAGAGGATACAATTCCTCACCGAAGATTTCAGTCGAAGTAACCAGAACAGTAAAACTGGTCTATATCAAACTATCAATGAACAACTTTTTATAACTAAAAATAATATAAAAAAATAAACTGGTAGTAAAACTTCGATGCTTTTATTTTATACAGCTTTAGTTTAAAGCCATTAAATAAACAAATTTTGATATAATGTTTCGAGTCCGGTTCGTAATGCATAAACTTCAAAAAGAGTGAATGCTTCAGTGTCTTAAGCAAATTAAGTTAGCAACATTGACGACAAATAGCTTAAGAGTTTACATTGTAAACAGTGAGTTGTATGAAGAGCATTTCGGCATTGCCAACGGATATTTATTTTAAGTAGCTTTAATAACACGCAGAGGAAAGCAAAGTCCCATTTCCATTAGTTGAAAAGCACTTAAAACTCTTGGAGTGAAAAGAAAATCAGTCTAAACCAGGTTTACAATGTCAAACTCACGCACGAAAACGCATAGTAATATAAACATCGTACACGGAAACCATCTAAATAAGTGTATAAAATGCATATAAATGCATTGTAACTAAACATTTCTCCGACCAACAATCACCCTAAACAATTGAACAGCTTATTCCCAAAACGTCTTAAGTCCATGAAATATAATTTTCATAGACTTGACCATAGACTTTGCATATAAATGTGGTTTTTGAGTAGAAAATAATACGTTTTGAGTCTTGAAAATAAAATATTCGGAATTGCGATTCATAGATAGTGTTCCTCTTTATCTAAAAAATGACCAAAAATGGAGAAATGATCTTTTGAAAATAAACTCTTCAATCGATGAAATCGCATAATTGAAAAAACTTATTCATGAACACGGTTCTACATTGTTCTGATTCTAACTACACGTACAGTGCTTCTCGGTTTACGCATGGTTTATGTTCTGTAAAAATTTCGCATAAATTTATTTATTTAAAACGACAGGGTCTTATAAGACAAGGTACAATTTCAAACAGACAAAAAGAAAAATAGAAAATAGAAATTCTAGTGAAATGGTATATATTAGCATAACTCGAGGATTCTGGTTAGACAAATTTCTTCACTGAAGATACTTTTTTCTCAGTGTTTCTCAATCAGTTGATCAAAAATCAACTGATTGACTGTTACATTGACAGTTGAGAAAATATTTCTCAATAGAAATATCTTATTACTATACTACTTGTAAAAAAAAGAACAATAGCTAAAGGTGACATGAAAAAAACTGAAATTTCATTTGACGAGATTTTGCTAAATCTGCAAAACGATGCAGCAAAGACCACTAAAAAAATGTTATTTTGATGAAAAAAATAAAAACGAAAGAGAAAACTCAATATTTATATTCCTTCTGGCTTAAGAATTATTTTAATTCAATTGGTTTATGTTTTGCATAATTTCGAGTGGAAAGGAAATGTTTCGCGAGAGCGTAAAAGGGAAAAGAGCAGCAAAGAAATCAATGGTGTTATTGCATGTCATAAATAGATCCTAATCACAGAAGAGCAAAACAAGAGACTATAAAAAAAAATAAAGGAAAAGACAATACAAACCAATCTAAATAGAAAGAGACTTTCTTGTTTTCATTAAAACTGGAGAGTTTCTTATGGCAGATTATTAGTCCCCGGGGTCACCTCTAATTTTAATGGAACAACAATAGCGCGAGCAAAGTAATGATTCTGGCATTAGAACTCGAAAACGAACCGAAGCATTCCAAAGCATTAAAAAAAAATTTGATTACAATTATTGATCTCCTCGCTAAGGCCTATCTTATAGTCCCTCTATGGGTATTGCCGAAAACTGCAAACGGTTAACTTTACACGATTGAGAAATCAATGTGGCTTTATCAACATGTAAACAAGCCGTTGTCCTTATGAAAGTTAAACAATAGATAGCAAATGTTGATTCTGTGTTTATCTTGTTTGTAAACACAAATTTAAGCAACACGTGCAGGACCATTCAAAATCGCCAGTTGAACAATTGCAAAGTTGAAAAAAAAAAGAACGTATTTAAACAATTAAAATGTTCAAAATGACGTGTTTTTTAAACAGTGATACTGTTCCAAAAACATTCTTGTGAGCAATGACAATGTTCAAATCACTCGTTTTTGAACAGTGACATGTGCGTACCTTTTAGTTCACGAGCAAAACCAAGAACAAAAGTGTGATTGAATATTGGACATTGTTACTTTAAAGTTAGCTGCCCGTTCCACTTGTGGTTTGACGTGTTGTTGTTTCAACTAACCTAAACTAGTATAGATGGGTATAGATATTAGTATTTCATGATTAATACTAACGTAAACTGGTATCTATACCCATAGAAACTAGAACTAACTTTAGGTTAGTTACACGCCAAGCCACAAACGGGACAGACAGTTAACCCCAAAAGTACCCTATGCGAACATTTGGAGATCAGATTTTTTAAATCCAAAATATTGTTCACATGGTTACAGGTTTTACGAAGAATGTCGCGTAAGACAATTATTATAATGTAAAATATTAACAGTATTAAAGCCAAGTATCTCTCTCTGTGCCAGAATGTTTCCATAACAACAACTAAAAACAAACGTAACCATAACATAAGATAATAAACGTGTTACCACACACTCAAGCAGTAACTAATGAAATGAAGAAAACATAAAACACTAGCTCTAACGAATGTTGTCAAGCAACATGAGCTAAATTGATGAACTATATTTTTGTGAAATAAATAAATTACCTCCGTCATTTTTGACGGGTATACAGCTAGTGTATCACAGATTTGAATAAGTAATAATACACGTTACGCGCGGAAATAAAAACTCAATTCAATTGATTCATGTACAATAGGTTGAAAAAAAATAGATTTATCATTTAGTTAAACTCAATGATAAAAGTCTATCTCTTGAAAAATCTAATCTAGAACATGCGTCCATCCAAGTCAAGAGCTTAACCAGCATCAATCCAAACTACAACATTATAAAGTGAATCTACCACAGACACATACTCAATTCCCAACAACCCCCTTTTATGGTATTGAAATGAGAACGAGCAGCAATCCATTCCGCTTCAATATAATGTATAACCATGATTTACCAACTGATGATGATGAAGGTAGTCATTCATTCTCTAATTGAATTTCACCGCATTCATTTATCGAAGGCATTCGGATGATCATGATCAAACCCTAAATGGTTTTCACTGAGTTCCCATAATATACTGCATAGCATTTCGTCTCAGATTAACTTGGGCTCAGTAATCGAAATCAGAAACTTAATTACACCCAATGCACTAATCATTTCCTCATTTTCCACATATACACAGATTTATGGGACATATTAGTAGGTTATATACAAAATATACGTGTACAAATATTAACTTAAACCACTGTTATCCAATATAAAAATTCATTAAAAAATTCAAAATACTGACATTGTCCAATTTAGCAGAAAATCTCTTGAAGTTTATATGAATAACAAGTTTCGGCGCGTTTTGTCATCATCATTTTCTTATAATCTCAGTGACAATTAAGCCACAAGAGATTCATTGTCAAGTTAAACACAATGTTTTGGATGGGTTTATTCAAGCACAATCAGCATTTGATTTAAAAAAAAATTAAACATTCTAAAACTTATGAAAAGTTGTTATTAATAAAAATGTAATTAATTTTTAATTAATTAAGTAATTAAATTAATTAATTTTTTATGCCAGATAAAAGCTATAATGATAATTTTAAGACACCCTGCGTATAATAAAAAACACGAAAAACGTTTAATCTTAAAAAAATGATTCATCTCCTTTTCCTAATCTTGCTATTTCTTCTTATATCAATAAATCCAGTTTGATAAAACCAAAAATAAAATCGAAAAAAAAAGAGTGGCTGCAATGTTTGCGTGAAAACTTGCCTGTTGTGGCAACAGAGATCTTTGTCACGGACAGAGATGGAATACTAGGGCTTGTGAAGTGGCAAGAGAAGCATACAGATGTCGATGCGTTTCTGGAGACAGTGTTTTTCTTTCGGGAAGAGGAAAAAGGATTGTGATCAGCGGGGTGGGAAGCGACCTTTTCGTGGCTTCCCATTGGCACATGTTTCAACTATTAGAATCATCATTATTCAGGGCATTGAAGCCACGAAGGTAGTCTCTTCTAAATATATATATATATATATATATATATATACACTGTATATAGGTTAACCGAACATAAATGAATGGGAAAAGAAGTTCCACTACTGTTGTTGACGTCGAAGAAGCCAACCATCTATAATAGGTCTTTTTTGTTGGTTTAGAAAACCATTGTGAAGTCAGTGGTTCGACAGATGCAAAAGTAAAATGAAACTAAAATCTTGAAAAAAACACCAAGTTGTCGATTATTTTGAAAATTGTGATAAAACGTGGGAGAGTGAACGATCAGATTTGAAATATGTTTTTTATACGCTTTATATTATCTACACTTGCGAGTTTATGAGTTTGTGAGTGAGCTTGGGATTAAGCATATACTGCTATCTACAGATTTATATGATAATAATAGTAAATAGCCCGTCAAAAATGACGGGAAAGTTATTTATTCATTTAACTCGAATTGCTTTGCAATATTCGTTACAGTTAGAGTATCGATTTCGGTATGAGTTTTGGCATTTTTACACATGGTGAGGTGGCGCTAGTAAAAACACAGTGACACTGCCACACAGTGGAAATTTCTAGAAAATTGTTGAAAGTTCTATAAAGCTCTACAATTCTTTTTTATGCCCAGGGGCAAAAGAATGAACCACGTGATGTTTCTATAACTGGTGAGGAGAAGAAGGACTAGTAGTAGTAGGAGGAGGAAGGTCGTGCTCTTTTATTAAATAGGATGAGCCTACTGTAAAGTCCATTGTACCAAAAAGTACACAAAGTGAAAACTACATGAATCGAAAACCGCATAAGTTCAATGTATCCAAAATCACACAAATCGAATCGAAATTTGCAGAACTTCCGGCGTCTCGAAAATGAAATTTCTCAAACCTCGCATAGATCGAATAACTCAAAGATTGCATGAAACTAAATTCCAATAAAGCGCAACTATATATAAAGAGCATTCTTAAGCATGTACAAATACTTGTTTATCACATTCGATACCTACTCAATTTCTATCAAATACTCGAACTTGTTGGATACAGAAAATGTTATAACATCCTATAAACAGGCAATAAAGTTTCTCAGTAAATGATTCATGAATATTTTAAACCACTTCCAATATTTTTAATTGAAGAGCTTCGGGCAACATATTGATAAGCCACCCTTTCTACAAAAATGACATTTTTACATCAAACAGATATAAAAAAATTATTCAACAAAATTATCCACCAGTACTGCTTCTAACTAGTTACTTGTACTTTAATCTTCCTGCATTTTATAGAAAATGACAAAATGACACAGAATCACCTTGTTGCTCAGTATAAAATGTAATAGAATTTTTCTGATGAAAAACTGTTCTGAAAAAAAAATTGAAAAATGTGGCTTATCACCATGTTGTCCAAAGCCCTTTAATTCAAACGAACTCTCTTTCAATAATGTTACTAATTAAATAAGGCTTTACATAAGTAGCAAATATGGTATTAGTTCATTTAATACGGTAATTCTATACATGTAACAAAATCGCATAATTCTTACTTTTCTTCAGTGAAGTGCTGAAGCTGAGCTAAAATGAACTTCAAAATACTGTATATAAAAACACAAGTTTATTCGTTCTACAATAAATGGAGTTCGTTTTAATTGAAGTAACATTAGATACGAATAAAAACTACATTTTTTATATAATTCGTTCCAATATTGTACATGACATTCTCATAGAGTGGGTTTTAATTTATTGAAACATTCTATACAACTACACGTCAAACGTTACATCTCTTCAATTCCAGAGCACTAGCAACTAATGAGGTCAAACCAGGGATGTTAATTATTTACATTAACGTTCATGGAACACGCAAGAGTGGAGCAGCTTACCAGGTCAACACAGCATTTGCATTCGAACAATCACACCATTGGCTATATATATACGTATATATATTTAAACCAACTTTACAAGAAAAGTACATTTTCCTAAGAAAAATTCCCCAATTCCCAAAAATAAACTAATTCAACACTGATAAATAGTATTAATAAAACAAATTGCATTGAAATAAGAATTGAATGAATCTAACAAGCTCGAGTAAAAAAAAAAAAAACGTGAACCCTTTTGCTCAAGAGGACTTTCACAAGAGAGGACCCCGGCTGTCTTTACATTAAAATTCTCATCGTTTCGCGAAATTTTCCATTGTGGCAAGGTTTTGCAAAACCGTTCGAGCGAATATCAAGCCAGTGCACAAAAAAAGAGGAGAAAGCTTTAATTTTTCCACTTCGTTTGCTGTCAGAATACACTTGCAGTCTCTTATCAAAAACACACACCTTTTGCTTCCACCTTCAACGATGCTTTGCATAAGCACTACAACCCATAAAACGCTGCCGAATCTGCTAATGCAAATAGGCAAGAAGATGAAAAAAAATTGCATATACATATATAAAAAAATGGAGGAGGGGCCTGAAAACGTTGCAAATCTATTATGCATTCGGAATTCTAATTTCCGAACGCACGAAAAGTAAAAAAAAAAAAAATAATAATATAAAAAAAAAACAAAAACAAGCCTCCAAAAATGATAGTTTGCTAAACTCATTTACGAAGCACGTTTGCGACCTAAATTATATTGTTTGTAGTTGGTGACAAAGTTTAAAGAACAAAAATAGAATTAATCATGAAAAATATGTTGTGTATCAGTTCAACACGGCAGTATCAATCTTTGTTATAACTGGGTAAGTGTGTGTGCGGTTCAGGAATGTGTTTGCGCTTTGTGAAATGTAGAAGGGTCGGCTTTTTCCTCTCTCCCCTTTGCCACATGTGGTGTAGGGAAAAAGATTAGGATCACTCACTCTCGCTGGGACACTCCCTTCGGGAAGTAAGAAGACTGAAAGAAAACGACCAAGCAAAAAAGAAGCATCCTGTGTAACGAATATTGCGAAGCAATATGAGTTAAAACAATAAATACCTGTAACGAATGTTTGAAAGCAACATGAGTTAAAACGAGTTATAGCAAAATAAAAACTTTCGTGCCATTTTGACGGGCTGTATATTAGTATAAACATAAGTTTATAATTTGTTTTAAAAAATGGTACTTGTGGGTTAGCTGAAATTTTTGTTTATCTTAAAAATAAACTAGGATTTATACCCATGATTTCCACTTTAATTTAAGTAAAAATTACTTTAAAAAGCAATTAACAATATGTCAAGTGATACAAATGGTTTTAATCGCTAGTGTTCCAAAAGGGCAGCTAACCCATAAGTATAAGTATAAGCATACTCTTTATAAACTGGCATATAGCGTCCGCCGTATTGGTTTTTAAATAACAGCATATAGGCAGTGACACACGTGAGACTAAAACGAATCTATGGACACCTCATTCATAAAAATCCATCGAGTCATCTTGTTTTTGTATGTAGAAACTCACAACTCGTTCACTCACAAGTGAAGCTAATATAAAGAGTAGGAAAAGATTTGTAATTGTCGATTTAACACGCGCGTGAAAAAAAACAAGTCTTTAAAAAATATAAAATTTCGGAAACTTTTTCTATTCTTAAGAAAGATAAACTGGATACACGTCAAGAAAATACATGACCTAATTATGGGGTCGAAATTATGGATTTTATCTTCTCAGTAAACTTAAGCCGATTTGCAAGTTAGCCTTGACAAATTTTCCACATATTAAGGCTGTTGGCACTAAAGTTGGACGAGTTTCTACTTTTTCACTTAAAAAATCTCTTTACATCAAGTTAAATAATTAAACTATGTTAGTTGATCACCTTCCTTTAATTTTTAATGGAAAACGCGATTTTCATGTTAATAAAAAGAGGAGTAAAACCCGCATAAAAAGAAACTTGTTTTAATTATGAGTAATTATATCCGCGACAATGTCCAAAATATTAGATCAAAAGCAAAACTAAAATAACTTTGTCATACACACCAACTTGTTATTTTTTGTCATTTCTTATTATTAAACAAGTATTTTTAAAACGATTTTGAAGCATTATCTTTATATACTGTTATACAGTATACAGATATACTGTATGTACAATTGCACATACATAATGCAAAAAATCCATTTTTGATTTCTGCGATTTTCGATTTATGCAAATTGAAGTTTATTCAATCTTTGAGTAATTCGATACTTGATTAGTGTGAGTTTCGAGTAATTCTATATTTGATTTTCGATTTATGCGATCGTTGTGTAATTCGGTATTTATTTTTTTTCGAGATATGGGTGGCCTACTGTAATTCCGTTTTGAATTTCTGCAATTTTCGATTTATTTATTTATTCATATATGCATTTTTTTTTACATTGGATTTATGCGGTTTTTGATTTAAACGAATGACTTATGTGGTTTTTGGTTTAAGCAAATGATTTATGCGGTTCTCGCTTTAGGTTGTTTTTGATACATTGGACTAAACAGAATATTCTCTTAAACGCCTGTAGATAGCAATATATAGTACGTTAAATTCCTAGCTCACTTACTCACAACTCACTCACAAGTGAAGCTAATATAAATGGTATTAAAGAAACGCCATTGTTATAAAAAAAATTATAAAACTGTTTAAAGTCGTTTTCCAAAAAATATGAAAAGTCTTGGTTCACATTCTCAAAAATGGTTTTAAGTTTCCCCGAGTGCGAAGATGGTGACAGGAATTTTTCCAACAAAGAGAGGGGAAGAATAAAGAAAGAATAAAATGAAACGAAAAGTGTGTTGACAAATGCAGATGGAATACATTTCTGGGAAATTAAAATAGGACTGTCGGGCATTAACGTCTGAGAAAGTTCCAGCTGGACATTGTCAAGTGATTGATCGCCTTCAGAAGAAAAGAGAGCACAAGCCGCTTCGTAGATCAATTTTTCTTCCTCTTTCTTCCCCCATCTCGTAGGAGAAAATAGGTAGGAATAAAAACAATGTAAGAAAAGAAAAGAATAAAAAGGAAAAACCCTGATAGCGTAAGGTAAAAAATGACTGGAAGAAAAGAGTGAATTGTTGACGTAAGCATAATGAGCTAGTGGATGAATTGGTAGGTGGCATAAAAAAAGACGGAATGAACCCCCTTTTTTTTATTATTATTCACATCCATCCAGGCATGAAAATACTCGATTTCCCAAACTTAATAAATATGTAAGGAAAAGATCTTATCTAAATTTCAAAAATGGAATATTTTTTTTTTTATAAAAATAAAATTTATAATGTTGTGAACTTTGGTGCCAACATCTACGACGCTATTGATTGCATAATGGTTCGTTTTAACTTGAGAGCAATATTATAATTGTTGACACAAGCTTTTCAGTCGCTGGTGAATGCCGCAGAACCATATCACGTGGTTTGAAAATATACGCAGGTATAAATAATAAAAGAATCTGAAATGCTGATGAATGAAATATTTAACCAACCAAAGTGCAGATTGAAATGCGCAAACCAATTTAATATATTCAAATTACTGTTTGCATCAAATCGATTCGCGTTCTATGATTTCCTATCGAAATTTCAAATAGTTCGACTCCCCTCCAAGTGATCACTGACGTACTAGAAGCCTACGCGTGGGGCTAATAACACCAAATGAACGAAATTTCTTAAATTAACCATACTACAGTATGCTTTACATAAGTTTGATGCAATTTTAATTTGAATGAGCTTAAAACTATACCAAAACTTTTGAAACATCCTGTATATATTTAATTCTAACCACAAACCTTCCAAAATTAGATTCCAAGCTGAATATGTGTATGTTGAAAAATTTGAATACGATATACATATATCCTATCTATAAGTGTAAAACATGGTGTATACTATTAGCGTGCCACTCTTGTCGCGAGCTGTAATGGTACAGTTAACCCAGAAATGAAACAAGTCAAATTTAGAAATGGAACAGGTTTTATTCATGGTCAAATTTAGAATGCATACCAATGTAGATGTAGAGGGGACAAAAACCAAAGTACTGGATTATATCGAGTTTAACATCGATATTGATTTCAGAATCTCAGTTATACAAATACAATACATAATAAAATACACCCAGTATAATATACAGGGTGTTCCAGCCAACAGTTCTCAATTTTTACTCGAAAAGCTAACATTAACAAATGTGAAATAAGTTTACTGTATAGTAAAATATTAAAATAATATTATCAAAAGTGAATATACTGTAGTTGTTTGCATGGTTAATTTAAATACGAATTTAAAGTTACCTAACAAGTACTGTAAAACCACTTTTGTTGCACAGCAAATCTGATATGCAGTGAAGCTGCTGCAGCAGTATAATACTTTGTATAGATTCCAAACTGTTGGATACTTTTTTCTTAGTTGGACTGTTGAAAATAAATGAAACAGCAGTGGATTCTGACCATGATTTCTTGCTAATGCAACTACGTATTAACATACAACATGTTAATGTGAATTCGATTTGTTTAATAAACTAAACTGAGCATACTTTTTTTTCCATTTCAATATTACCTATCAACATGCATTTAGGTATACTATACATGTTAATACCAATTAATATGAGCGATTTCTTCACTAAGATATTAAATATACATATATATATTACTCATGCTCCCGCTCAGCCTTTGCCCTATTGGGGTCGTTATGCTAGTGTACAAATCTCAGAATTATTAGCTTTTCGAGTATAAAATGGAGGACACTTGTCTGGGACACCCTGTATATTTTTGTATGTTACGGTTGTGAAAGTGTGAT
>JAQIWH010001124.1:0-35328 GCA_034695005.1 Cryptops parisi | reverse complement strand
AACTCTGATGATTAAATTTTTGTGTCATAAAACACCTACACTATCATAAACAGGAAAAATAAAAAATTCATTTCATGTTGACGTGTCACGATGACTGTTCCCAATTTCTTTGAATTCTTGTTAAGGTTTCTTTATAATCGGATACAGCAAATTAACCATGACGTTGATAACATCTGTTACCGGTACTTGTAACTAAGAAACCCAGGTATACGGAAAAAGTTAAGAGGTTTTTTGTTGCCAATATTGCAAAAATATCCATACTACAGGGTGTCACTATTCATTTAGCTAAATAAGTCGAATACATGCTTTATAAACCAGATACACATATTATGTTTTTTTTTATACATAATACATTATCAGAAAAGAAAATTAACCGGAAAAAAAAACCATGATCTACTACATACCATACTCTATGTATCGCATTTCATCGCAAATATAAAACGCATCTTATACAAGATTTTACACAAGGAAGTGTAAAGCTGCATCTTACATACGTTGGCATCCTATATAAATTATAATAAATAACTAGGTACAATAAAAATCAATATTTATTATCTTACCGGTAGAATATAACAAAAATAAAAATATAGGAACGAGTGTGTTACTTGGGGGTCTTTGGTATCCTCCAGTGTCATTATTACAAAACATATTACATTAGAGCCAATCACAGCACGTTTCATTTGTTCAGAAAGCTGTTTCTCAGGTGTATCATATGTGTGCATCTTAGCGTCCTATATAATTCATTTTTTTATTCAAACCCCTAAAAGCCAAGTCACGTCTTATATTTGAGTACATCTTATATTCGCGAAAATACAGTACATAGCTCAAGCTTTAATTACAGTGGAGTCTGGTCATTATAATCATGAATAAAAAATAATGTTATCAATCGGCTATTGTTATCATAATCATCCATCGCAAAACACTGTTTAATGTATTTTTATTCATTGTTTAATGTTATCAGCGGTTATTATTATCACTAGTCCCAAAATGATCATAAAAATTGGACTATACTGTATCACATTCTACATTTGACTTTTGATGTCTTTAACCAACCAACTGCACTGCAAAATATACATACAGTTGACCCTTGATAAACCGCCCCTAAACACCACCATTTATTTGATAAATTTTATTTTATGATGAAATGTTTCGATCATTATAGGTTATGACGACATTAACTCACTTAGCATCACTGAAGAAGGAAGGTTTCACACTATGGTGAAATAAAAGTCTCTTCTTTTGAAAAATCAAAAGATAGTAAAAATGGCATGACATTACCAAAACTGAATTTCAGTAATTTTTAATCCGCTAAATTCTATTTTATTTGACAAAACATTTATTTGAAATTCACCTTATCTGGAAAAAATTGAAATCTTATATTTTTTTCCTCACTTCCTTGGGAATAATACAAATAATTATTTTAGTAAAAAAAAACCATGACTCAATGTCATGACCTGAATCTTTGTGACACTTGTATCATTCCCAAGAACGGTAATCTGATTCACCTCAAGGTTACTCGAAAAGTGTACAAGAAAATACTCACACATCATGATGATGATGGTGACGAAACTTCGTGTCATGCTGCTGAATCATGCACAAACTGTAAGTCAAAAAGAGAAAGAAAAAATAGTCAGCTTTTATTACAAAAAACGTGAGGATATGTTGTGCATCCAGAGTTATGGTTATTAAAAGTTATGCAACAATGGCCCAGGATGCATAATTTTTTGTCATTTCAAACCTTGACCTCTCGATTGGGGAGAGAAATAAAATTAGACTTTGATAACTTATTTTTTTCTACTTGTTCTTCTAAATCTACTTCGGCCTCTATTTTGAATTGCCAAACACAAAGTCTAAAAATAAGTATTGTTGGCTCTTAGTCTCATCAACAAAAGTAACTCTTTTCCAAGAACCCTTTATCATGCTAACTATAAACTGAGAAAATAAATCATTGTCCCAAACAACAGATTTCAACAAAAACTGTCTTTCCAACTTTACAAAACAAACAACAAAATAATTTGAAAATTATAAACACTTGAAAGTTCAACATCTGATAACTGAAAGGCTCTGCGCAATTTAAGGTTAAGCCACACTTTTTCCAAAAAATAAAATTTTTACATCAAAATGTCCCTCAGATACTGTTTCTTGCTGGTTACTTTACCACTCATTTTCCAGAAGATGACAATATATGAGAATCACCTTAATTTGCTCAGTATGGTATTCTATGAAATATCTCACCAAAAAAAAAAAAAAACAGCTCGCCTGAACAATTTTAAAAGTGTGGCTTATCATTATATTGTACAAAGCCCTTACAGTTCATCATTTATTATGTTACATCAACAAAAAGCATACAAATGGATGTTTTGATACCAGAAATAATATACAGCAGACATGTCAAACCATATTATCACCTAATTCTAATATTAATAAAAAAGCAAAATAAAATACTCATTAACTACAGTAAGACTGTATTATGTTCTAACATGTTTATATTTTACATTATGTTTATAAAAAAATATGCCAATGCAAACTACCAACAAAATGGTGGTGGCACACAAACCATGAAATGAAATTTTTAATTTTTATCCAATTTAACAAAATACAGGGTGTTCCTAAAAAGTCGAGTTGAATTTCAAGCACACATACTACGCATCAAAGTAAACAACGCATATAAACATATGGGTTCGAAAATATTTCCTTTGAGATAACATAGGGTGATGTCTTGTAATTTCATAGGCCATTAGTCTCATAATCGCCCAATGACCCATGTTTATATAAACTTTTTGTTGTTTGAATGCCTAGAAGCTGTGGTTAAAACTCGACTAGATGGATTTTAATCACATATATTTCCATAACAGAGTATGAAAATAAATGTACCTACCAAAAATGGACTCAAAATAAGAATATAATAATTTCAAATGACGACAAAATGAGAATTTCAAGGTCAATGAAGATAGCACAATCGTATTACCCCCCTCCCTATGTTCTGGTCATATTCTGTATGACTATAATCGACATATCTGCAACACTAAGCTATTATAATAGTAGGAGATATTCCCATGATACACTTGAGATGAAGCACCCTGTATAGCGGTTTGAACAAATTTATATTTAACACAAAAAATACCAAAACATCCAAAGGGCAAAGGTAACACTGCATTATGATTACAAGCATCTTGTCTGTTTCTGTTAATGCATTTTTTTTTCAGTGTCATGTAATCGTAGTAAAATATTGATCTGTTTACTGTCATCCCAAATAAGTCAATAACAAAGAAAGCCTTTTGATATTTTTGCTCCATAATTCGAGAATGGCAAAGCGCCAAAAGAGAAAAAAAGGATTACCAAACTTCAAAGAAAACCCGTTAACAAAATTAACCAGACGACACCTTGCAACACAACTAGCATCACAAAAAAAGGATCGATGCCAACCATTTTATAATATATTTATATGTGAACCTCGTGGTCAGCAGAACTCATCTTCTAAATTAACTTCGTATTTCACACCACTGCTAACTCGTATGATAACAAAATTCAATTGTTATCGATTGAATCCATTAGTAGTAATTAAGGTGATAGGGCCTATACCCTATAGGCATTATGAAATGAATTCAATAAACTACCATAGCATCATTATCATAGTGCGTAATTGGTTCTTCCATTGCTTTAATCGATCGATTCCAATTTGTTTCACCTTAATGTTGAAACTGTTGTCAATGACAGTAATCATCATCATCACAACTTGACATTTTTTTCTTGACCTTGAGTAAAAGATATTATCGAAATTTGTTATAAGGTTACAGACATGAGAGTTAACGAAGCGTTCAATGTTGTGCAGTAGTACCCATGACATCAAAAAAATACAGAAACACAGACAATGGGAATAGAGGTGAAATGTCAATAAAGATCACGTGTTACTTAATAAAACATTGCATCCAAATCCGTATTACACTTATTGTTGCCAAACTATACAACCTCATTGCGGATTGTATGTTAGAAATCAATATACAGGGTGCTCCTCGATTCCAAGGTCTACTCACATTTTAACCACAGATGCTACGCATTAAAATAAAGCAAACAACCCACATCAACACGGGTCTGAAAATGCATAGAACATATGCCTATCTATCAATATCGCTATAAGTAATGCAAATACAGTCTCTCTAATAATCAGACATATATCAGACTAGCAAGTGTCGCATTACTGAATTCTGAGAACAGATCACTCTTTAATAATACACCAACTTAGCAAAACTAACCACATAATACAGGATACTGTACAAAATATCAAAACAAGAAAAAAAACATATGTACAGTAGTTCATCTTCAATATCATTGCATTACAAACAGAAATTTTCAGTTTTTATTTTTGCGTTTTATTTTTATCATTGCATAATTTGAGATATTCATATACTGTACCGTTCGGCCACGTGCCACAGTAGAGAGCAAACTCTACGTCTACTGTACTGTATGTAAGCATTTCCCCGGACCCATGTTTATATGGAGTTTTTGTTTTTGCGTAGCATCTGTGGTTAGACCTTTCATAGGAAGTTCTAGCCCCTAAATTTTACATTATTTTACAAGGTAAACATACGTTTGTAGTTCGAGACTCGAACTTCGAGTAGCTAAGAATTCAAATCTAACAAGAAAACTGAATGATAATTTTTAATGAAAAACAAAATTACAAACAAAATTACTTTCATTCCTATTCTGTAACCACATAATACCAGCTGTATGTAGCAAAGCAACACTATTGAATAAAGTGACAAACGCCTATTATAATTTAAGAACTTACTAGGTTACACAACAACCCCAAATAAAACACAAAACAACTGTGCGTGTGAATGAGGTCGAAATGAGAGTTGTTTTGTAAATCATTCTCTCATCATCCATCTCCAACCAACATGACAGTTAATCGATAACTTTTATGTCGTCGTTATCTTATGCAATTTACCTGAGTGAGACCAAGACTACAAGCATTCTTAAAGCATATCTGTCTGGCAGACGAACTCGCATGACGAAAAAGAAATAAAAATAAAACTGTCTGGTGTCTCGTGCCGTTCTAAAAACAAAAACAAGCTGAGTCGTGTTGCTCCTCGACATCACAAATCATCAAGACGAGAAAAAAAAATGGCTACTTTAATGAAAGATTTGCAAAAAAAAAAAACTAGACAGAGCTCATTTCCCTCGCAAAGGAGCATTTAACTACTTCCTTATTGCACTGTCCAAATCAATAAAAATCGTTTAAACAAATCAAACAAATACTCGGAAAATTAAATCAAAGAAAAATATTTTTTTACTTGTTTAAAAGATTGATAAAAAAACGTCAATAAACTTTTGTAAGGAAACTCTTAATTTGAAAATAATAATAGAAAAGCTATAGTATGGATACTCATTAGAGCCATTATTCGATTATTTCTTTTTCATTGATTTAATTGGCTACTGTAATTTCAATTAAAGTTCAAATCAATCGTTCGTATGATATTACAATGAGAACCTGAATTTAGTTAACATCGTGTATTAACTAGTCAAAACTAGATTTTACTGACCGTTTCTAGACCATTCAATTATCAAGCTAACCTTCGTGGATAATGTCAATCGAGTTTTGACTAGTGAGCTCGGGTTTTTACTGTAACAAAATATACTGTATAGCATCAACGTAACATTCTATTACCCGGTATATCAGCTAAATTAAATTCAATCAACATCTCAATAGTTAAGTCTGGAAAATAAAACAAACTTGAATATATGACAATCTCTAATGAAATTGTCATATACCTAATATTTTTTCAATATGGTATAATGCATCACAACAATAGTACAACATTTCTATGTTATTAACCAAATCCAATCTTGCATTCAAATACATTGCTCACAAAAATTAGAGGAGCTTACAAAATGGTATGAAGATTTTGAAATACTTCCTAATTTTTGTGAGCAATGTAGTCAACTCTATCAAAGTTCTAATGGGAACTGTCATATCCAAATTACTTGAATGTGACAATTTCATGTTACATTTTATAGTATTCAAATAACAGTATACCTGAACATTACCATTTTAATGCAAATAACGTATATCAATATTGGATACCATTGGTAACATAAAAACATTGCAGTATTACGTATCTGCCCCAGTAACATGAAAACGACATTGGTCTATACTATAATCTACAAAGAACCATAAAATTACTCAAAACTTCTTAAGTAGGAAATAGTGTTAAGTAGAAATGTCATTAGGCAAGTCCCACCAAAATTTAATCAAGCTAACGCAATACTACTTATGATTGCAATGTAGTAATTTCAAGTACTGTAATAAATTTTTTTTTATCAATACAAAGTAGAGTGACTTGCCTATATCGTAAAATTTTTTATCATGTATCTAAACACTGTAATCAATCAGAAAAAACAAATCACTGATAATCATCAATACGTTTCATCATGATACGTCGGCATCAACGCACGCATTGTAAATTAGTATCTATAAAATCAATCAGTATCCTATTGATTAAACTCCTATCAGGAAGTGAACAACTAAAATCAACGGAACTAACTTTTTTGAGGTTGCATCAACAAGTCCATTATTACTCTAATAAGGCCAAATGCATGTTGAACACCTTTCAAATTTCTGTTACCGCTCGTCGGAAGTTAACAAAAATTCCTAACACACCTACCTAGAACAAGGAAATCATAATAATAAAAATAAAGTGAAACACATGAAAGATTAAAATATTTTTTAATAAATTAATACCAATGGCTTTATTGCTAATGGTTCATTGTGACTCCACGCTACAAGACTCGAGAATAAACTAATTGCATTTTCTTTTATACAATAAACTATTAAAACTGCAACAGTTTTATTATTAATATTATTATTATTATTATTATTATTTTTTTAAATGAAATTATGTACAGCTGAATAATACTTAAACTCATCATCACAGTTCAGCAGTAGTAGTAGTAGTAGTAACTTTTTTATTTTTTGCAAAAAATCCTTAAGAACCCAGAAAGATAAAAAACATGGAAAAATTTTTCGCAGAAAAATCCTTACACCATAGTGTAAGTAAGAAGATCGAATTAAAATTTTTTATTCTTAAATACACCATGCAAAAAAAACAAAAAAAGAAGGCTGTAATATGATTAACCACCATTTTCTCAAGTGGTCAAGTTAGATAGGAAGACAGGAGATTATATTCCTGCATTGACTTGCTCACGTATACAATGTCATCTACGGATGCTGAGATAATCGAAACAACGAAGAAGCGTTCAATCACTAAACAACGCTGATGCATTATGAAAACAACAACAACAATAACAACGAACAAAAAATAATTCCAAACTTGACTGGTTAGAAAACCCACTTCCGATTAATCCAATTGCTTATTCAAGATATTTTTTTTTCCTCGACACTATTTGAACAACGAAAACAATAAAAACTGACCCAGAGATAGATAAGACTGTTCGGTACTTGGCAAAAATGCAAAATAGCTGCTTACTACATTGAGTAAGTAAGTTTGATTTAAAAAACAAAAAACAACAAAGTTACAAGCAAAATAAAACATGTTATATAGTAGAGATGGAGGAACTAGAAGAAAAAACAAAAGAACATTGCAAATAAATAACTCCAACCGACCCAACGCGACGACGATGTGCAAACACACATTTTCAAAAAATAAACTGTATAAAAAATTGTGTATATCATACATGTAAGGAGTTTCACAAAATAATCCCTAATAATAAGGGATATATCTAGTAAAATGGATCATCTTTATGCTGCATGAGCATTCTAGTTAAGTTTACACGTTCATGTATTACATGATTGGTTTTTAAATTGCTTGAACACGACCGTCCCTTCTACGAGTCGTTACAACGTATAAAAAAATATAATCAAGAAATGACATTACAACGGCAGAGAAAAATAATGACAAAATTACAACATTGAACTTGTTTGTTTTTTTTTTTTTTAAAGGGGAGGGGGTGTACTGTAGAAGAGACTGTCGAGATTCAAGCGGAAGTAGACAACACGATATATACAGATGAGAGAGAAAAATTAAAATAAATTCAAAAAACAAAAACCTAATGTATTTACACTAAAGCAGCCTCCATGATTAGTGTGTGTGTGTATGTGAACTGCCCACAAAAATAATATTATTATGACTCAGACTTATGCTCTTACGAAAAAAAAATAATAAGCGCGACATTAATTGTTCAAAGTTCAAAAAAAAACTGCAAAATGTGAAAAACATCATTTTGCATACTCGCACAATTTGCTTACTTAGACTGACGGAAGAAATCTAACCTATGTTACAAAAAACAAAAAATTAATAAATAAAAATATTAAAGCTTTCTAAATTCTGGGAGGTTAGTTAGTTAATGTTAAAATGGAGTTATAATAAATAAAAAAATTGAGGTAAATCATTTCATCTAAATAAAAATTAAAAAAAAAAAAAAGGAAAAATTTAATATTACAAACTATCTAAAATAAAATGCAACCTAGACTATCCAAAATGGCCATAATGGAACCTGAACCATCAGCTGTTGTTACTGCTGCTACTACTGCTGCTGTGCTTTGCCAAATCACGGTCGCACTTCTTCTTGTCTTCTTTCTTGTTCAGCGGCAACTTACAGTAACCCCCGGCAGTACCCGACAGAAGCTTTGGCAAGTTGCTGACGTCATCCATGACGAAGTCGGGCCGCGGGTTCGGATGGTCGCAACCCTGGAGAGGAACCCACACCGTCGCCGAGACTCCGGCGTTGATGCCGCCCTGGATGTCCGTCGACAACTTGTCGCCGATCATGACGCATTCGTCGGCGCTGACGCTCAGCGCTTCGAAAGCCGCCTGGAAGATGGCCGAGTCGGGCTTCTCGAACGGAAAGTCCCCGCTGACGAGGATGACGTCGAAGTAGTCGCGGGCATTCAGCTTCTGGATCTTCTCCCACTGGGCCTCCGACGGTCCGTTGGTGATGAGAGCAAGGCGATAGCGCTTGCGCAGCGACTTCAGCATGGCTTTGATCTGATCGGTGAAGAGCAGTTTCTCGAAGCGGGTCTTCTTCCACAGCGGATAGACCTTTTCCAGGTGGTAGTCCCATTCGGGACCCAGCGCGTAGGCCCACAAAAACTTGCGCCACGCATCCAGGTCGGTGCGACCAGGGATTGGATTCTGAGGATTTGCCCGGAAACACTTCAAGAACTCCTCCACCGTCTCCCTGGCACACTGCTCTGGTACATTGTGGTCACATAAAAACTGATGAACCTGTAAAGATGGCATTAGTGTAACGAAGGATGAGCATACTTTTTTGCGAAATGGTCAAGGTATCAAGGTATTACTATTAATAGCTGAAAAGAAAACAATCCATTATTAGCAACATATATGAAAAAAAAATATATAATATATATATATATATATATTTTTTTTATGTATCAAGGCTGAACTTTTTATTAAAAAAAAAATATATGTTAATGACCGCCAAAAAACAATTTAATTTGTCATCATGCAAAAAATATAAATTTCCAAATACAAACGAAACATGTACACAAATGTCATGTACAAGGTGTTTCTATTCTTTTAGGCTGTTACTTTCAAAACTCAAACCACTTATAAACAACATATTGCAATGAACAATGCCATCCTACCATAATCAGCAGCATTCATACCCATGAGTGATGATATTACGATTCACAAAAAATCTGAAATTTTCAGAAATGATAAAAACAGGTAGAATTTGTTTGTTTTTTTTAAGCACACACTTTTTTTAGACAATTTAAAACAAATATATTGGCATCGAAAAAAAGTTATACATATCTTTTTTTTAAAATTAAAAAATGCCAAAATTCAGTATACATCAAAATTATAACATGAGACAAGTGTGCCAATGACTCCAGAGACAACAAAACTGTTCATTTGAGCAATTTCAAACAATGACGATGTGACTTTAAAGCATCTTATTTCCAAAGTTAACTGATGATTCATGCATTAAAAAATTGAGTAGAAAAGATCCACACATCACTAAGGTACTAACAATTGTACTAAAAAAATTGATCGGTATAAAAAAAACGACAAAAAAATTTGATAAAGGCCCAAATTTTACTATTTGTCGGAAAGTAAACTTTTCAACTCTTTCATTTTGTGAACGGTGCACGCTTCCAATGCGCCTTGATCTTTGAGACTGCTCAAAATGTTATCACCGTTCGCCACCAGACAACACAACAAGTGTTCGTAAGTACTTTTCGTGCTTCCTTCGATCGCACCTTCCCGCGCCTGCAGCAATTTGCTGACTATCACTTCCATCCACCCGCTTTCGACAATGAACTGAGAGACCCAGGGAATTTTGGGCAAAAGCGTCGACAACGCTTGCATCCCGAGGAACCACAGTTCCATGATTTGGGGCCAAACCTTTTTGTAATCGTGAGTTATGACGACCGTGGTGGAGTTGACCGTGTCGTCCAGGTCGTGAGCGTCCCATAGGAACTTGATGCTACTCGACAGGTAGCGGTAGACCGAAGTCTCGCACGACTTGATCCTCTCGGCAAAGTGGCGCAAAAGGAGCAAGCCGAGGACGGCGAAATTGCCGGTCAGTACCAAATGCTGGACGTGGCTCTCCAACTCAGGCAATGCTTTGTAAATGCACCGCAAAAGCTCGTGAAAGATGGAATCGTTCACGATTAGGTTTCCTTCCATGACAACCACGTTCATGAACACACCACACATCGTGATGAGCCTGGTTTCGTGGTCGCGGTGGCTTTTGTTTTGCTTGAGAAACAATTTCCAATGATGGTTCAAATAGTCTAAAAGAAGTCGATGGAAGTGAACTTGCAACAAAATTGCACGAGATTTATCTTCCGCAGTCAGGTGACAAAGACTAGGGAGCAGGAATTGCATTACGTCGACGTCTGGCTTTCCGCTTAGCGACGCGTCAAACCCAAATTTAGCTACTTGCATTAAGAAAGGCAAAATTGCGTATACTTCGTCGCGCAGCGCAGCAGTCTCCTCGGCCAACCATGCTCCCGTGACTCTGACGGTAGCAATAACCACCTGCCGTTTGCTCTCTTCCATGTCCGAAATGGACGGCACGGTCGTCGCCACCCCACCCAGAAACAGGACGACAGCGTTCATGGCACTGGTTATTGCCGAATACAATTGTATTTTTTGCTCGTTTTCTAACACCGATCCGTTCACCACAAGAAAGCTAATGACATTTTCCAATGCACTAAAACACGCCACTAGCAAGGCACTGTCCTCAAGAACCTGATCAATTGTCCTGTCCTCCGTTATCATCCTAATTTCGATACATATCAAATTCACAAAAATAAGAAAAAACTGTTTCGATTGCACCGTTTCACCCAGCGTCCAGTACACACCCAGTTTTTCAGTCATGATGGCGGCGAGCTTCAGCGCTGGCTCCATCTGCGGAACGGCAACTTTGCTGAACAGAATGTCTCTTAGCCCTTGGTGAATGCCCCGTGGCCAGGTGGACGAGTCGCAGTTCCCCATCGTGGCTTTGGAAAACGTATACATGACTATGACAAGTTTTTGGCATATGTCAAACTTTCGTTCCGTATTGTCCTCCACAAAGTCGACCACCAGCTTGTTCATCAGTTCGTGAAAAGACTCGGGATGCTTTTGCCAACAGTCTTTGCCGATGGTCGAAACCAACGTGAACAGCGCCGCCCACACTTCGCTGCTGGCCTGGTAGCATTTCACCGCTTTGCAAAGCCTGTGCACCACGTCTTTTTCGACGATCGTCCCCCGTCCGACATCGACGGCCGAGATGGCCACGAGACACTGGATCGAATCGGACACCATCTTTCTCTCGTCGTCGTCGCCTGGTGACCGCAGCATCAGCTCGGCGAAATCGTCCACTTTGGAAAGGATCTGAGGGTGTTGCACCAGATCGTGGTCGGTACAGAAGTAGGCCAGCAGAGAGAGTGCAAGGGCTTGGTAGATGTAAGGCGGACATCCTTCGGGAACGTCTCTTGTCGCAAGAAGTCGGTCGATGAATTCAAAACCAACGGCTTCAAACATCCGCTTTCGGCATTCGTTGTCAATGTCTCCCGGTTTCACCACTTTTATTATCACAGACAGCGCAGCAAATTTATCCGTGTCAGTCTTGGCCGACTGCAACGCTGCCAGGCACAGTTTCGTCGATTCACTCGCACTTTCCATTTCTTGGAACATTGTTTGAAAATGGATTTTAATATATATATATATATATATATATATATATGGATAAAAAAAGGCACTAGCACTCACTGAGTTCACGCAACCACAGTCAGAGCAATACTTTTTTTTTTGTATGCTACTATCACACGAGTGAGGAAGATATATATATTTTTTTTTGTATAAATATGGTCTATAGAAAAAAAGGCATGAATCAATAAATACCAAATGTTTTTTAGGCCACAATGAAAATTTCAGTCACGATGGAAATGAGGATGGTGGTGTGGCAAATTTAGCTTACAGCCAACCTAGATGAAAATGAAACTACTAAGTGGTTATTATCATTACAAAAATTCCACCGATTCATTCATAAACACAAGCAGCCAGTAAAATAACAAAATACACAAACAAACAAACCAACCAAAAAATGGAACAAAAAACTTTTCTCGTCCAATAATTTCTTGTGCAATGAGATATGTAAGATTGCGCAACAGCCAAAGAAACGTAATAAAACAAAAAAATATATAGCGATCGATTTTTAAAGGGGAAAAAAACCCGGAGCAAGAAAAAAACTAAAACAACTCGTCTTCCTGGAAATTTTTAAAGGGAGAATGAAGAATCATCTACCTTTTCTACAGCTTTACGATCGGCACTTCTCGTTACGATTAAAGTGTTGTCAAGATCGAATAAAAGGGCTGAAATTGACGAAAAACTTTCCAGTCGGTAATCAACTTCCATGATCTGGTACCTTTGAATTTGTTGCGGAATCACAACCAAGCATGGAATGGCGGAAAACACAAAGTGTGTTCGCTATTTATACTGATAGGCGGCCATGACGAATAAAGACGACACACGAGGCGTTTACGTCAAAGAACCTACGTAATGACACACGATGTATATCAAATCCGCTATTAACCTTTTTATACGTACCCTTAATGTGTACGCTTGTTTTAAATATAAATGAATAGTTAATCAAAATTTCAAAACTACTTGTTTTAGTAATATTTAGAACAATTCCAACAATGCGACAGAGCGACCATTTTGTGTCACCAATGACGGTTTATGTCTATTCCGCAGCTAATGCGATTGTTAAATCAAAACTGAACTAGTTGAAACACGATCTATTAATTAGCATACTTAATAAAAAATTAATTTAATTATATTTACATTGTAAACTATTCGGTTGATAAATTTTGATCACCGACTTTACTATTAGCGCCCATTCTAATAGTTCGACGACAAGAGTAAACATGACATCGTGGCGGGTAATTTAATGGTCACGACATTAATGTTTATTTTTACTTAGTTTTTCAACTTAAATTGGAATAGTTTGAATTATTACAAACATGGCAACAGCAGTAGCCGAAGTACAAGAACTCGATGAGAGTGAAAATTTTGGTCCTCAGTTAATTAATAAGCTTGAGGTAAGTATATAGTGACAACCCATACCCCATTTAGTATACATAGTACAGTACAGTCTATATATAGTCTATATATACTATGATATAGTACAGTAGTCTCTCTAGTCCGACACGTCCAGAAATCCGACACTCGGCAGGTAACAGGTCGGTACACGAAACTGTCTTTAAACGAAAAAATTAAAAAATGACAAATTTCGCGTGCAATGCAATATTAAAGATGGATTTAACAACATAGGTTTTTCTTGTTTCGATACTTTGTACAGTAGCTTGTATTGTGTGGTTAGTTTTGCTAGGTTGCTGTATTAATAAACAGTGATTTGTTCCCAAAATCCAGTAATCCGACACCCGCTGGTCCGATAGACGTCGGACTAGAGAGACTCGACTGTAGTGAATAAAACACAATAAAATAATATATTTTTGCATTAATTTTCTATTTGTCATTGAACCTCTGTGAGTCTATACACAATGCTCGTCTATTATATATATTGTTATTTTTTTCTCTAAAGTCTCAAGGTATCAGTGCCTCGGATGTGAAAAAGTTGGAAGAAGCTGGCTTCCATACAGTCGAATCGGTTGCTTTTGCACCGAAGAAACAGCTTCTCACTATCAAAGGGATCAGCGAAGCAAAAGCCGAAAAAATTTTGGTAAACGATTATATCAATATTGCTACAAAGGTGCTTTAACTTGTAAAAAACACTGCACTTCGTGGCATGTGTTTTTCTTTTTGTTAGTTAAGCTGAAACTAGTTTTGCTTATCTAACCAGTGCTCTGTATCGAAATTAGACAAAATGTAGATATACACACATAAGTTGCGTATAGAAATTTTGGCCGCTCATAACTATAAAAGTATGGTACTAGTTTATAAGATTAGTATAGAAATTAATATTGCTTAATACATATTATTATTGTACTAATATTCTAATTTGAGCATGTCCATGTTATACTAATAAAGAATTTTTGACGACCTATCTCTCATACAATGCTGATCGCAGGGTGAAGCAGGAAAGTTGGTTCCGATGGGTTTCACGACGGCAACCGAGTTCCATCAGAAACGATCGGAAATAATCCAGATTACAACGGGATCGAAGGAACTAGATAAATTATTAAATGGTAATAGTTGCATACACAATTAAGATAACCAACACTAATCTTAGAAAGAATCATGACTTAGTATTGCAAAATAAAAATTATCCTATACAGGTGGCATTGAAACTGGCTCCATAACAGAAATTTTTGGAGAATTTAGAACTGGCAAAACGCAGCTATGTCACACACTTGCGGTAACTTGTCAGGTAATTTTCACCGTACCGCCATTGTTTTTAAACAAAAATTGTTTTGTTGTTGTTTCGTCTAACTAGCATCATGTGTTTTCAGTTACCTATCGACATGAGTGGGGGTGAAGGAAAATGTCTATACATCGATACAGAAGGCACATTTCGACCAGAACGCTTGTTGGCCGTTTCCGACAGGTGTGGATTACAAATTGGATTGGATAAGCTGATTTTGATCAACTTTTACTTTGGGTTGGTGGGTGGAGCATAGGAAACATATTGCCAAGATGGATGGAATAGTTTAATGATGTTGCCGTTTTGTTTCCTAACCTGGTGTCTATGGATGTAGATACAACATTGAAATAATCCATTTATCTTAACGGTATTTTACCTAAACTCTGCCCACCAACAACCTAAAGCAAAAGTTTACCTTAAATTTTTTCTTACATTGGAATGTTTATCGAGCAATCTCATTACACAGATATGGATTATCCGGAAGTGACGTACTTGACAACGTGGCATACGCTCGAGCTTATAATACCGATCATCAGACACAACTATTAATACAGGCATCGGCAATGATGGCAGAATCAAGGTAATGATTTCCAGCATCTTTTTTGCAGGGTTTAAATTAATAAATATATATATATTAATTATATATTTAAATATTAGGATAAATAATAAATTTACCTTGTAATTTTCAGATACGCTTTGCTGATTGTGGATAGTGCAACAGCATTATACAGAACCGATTATTCGGGTAGAGGAGAACTTTCAGCACGTCAGATGCATTTGGCTCGTTTTCTTCGAATGCTCCTCCGATTAGCAGATGAAGTACGAGTCAATTTGAATTTTTGTTGCCTTGTTATAAAACTTGGCCACCGTTGAACTATATAGGGTGTTCCTAGTCAAATTCGAACCACAGAAGCTACGCATTAAAACGAAGCAAAACGTCTATATAAACATGGGTCTGAAAATGCCTATCGTTGCATTTTTCAGCAACAGAGACAAACAAGCTTATGAAATTAGGTGACCACCCGGGGTTATCTCGGAATGGAAGTATATCCAAACCCATGTTTAAATGAGCTGTTTGCTTTGTAGCATCTGTGGGTAAATTTTGACTAGACCTTTTAGGAACATGCTGTATAATAAATGTGCATTCTATATTTCAGTTTGGTGTGGCCGTAGTGATAACGAATCAAGTCGTGGCGCAAGTTGATGCATCGGCCATGTTTGCTGCCGACCCAAAGAAGCCAATTGGAGGCAACATTATCGCCCACGCGTCAACCACCAGGTAACATAATCAACTAACCATTCTTGTTAACTACTTCTCGGAAGGCTCACCTCGAGTACGTTCCAGGTTGTACCTCCGGAAAGGACGAGGTGAAACCCGCATCTGTAAAATATACGATTCTCCTTGTCTTCCTGAAGCAGAAGCAATGTTTGCGATAAACCCCGATGGCATCGGTGATGCCAAAGATTAATGATCCTGTAGATATATTAATCATACGTATTTATCTTACAAATGCTATTTTTATTAATAAAATATAAGTTCATCCAATTTTAATTTCCTTAATTTTATATTCGTATAAACAAAATGTTAAGTCATAAAAAAATAATTATAATGATGATTTAAATCTTGACAATTTGTGCAATTACTTCATTTGCAAGGGATTGGTCCTTTGGCGAGGTCAATGGAATTTGAAGTCGGGCGAACGTTCCACCAATCAAACCTCTGGCTAGGCGTTCCGGATTGACGCAACAACAACCTTCGATATCCTAAACAAAAATTGACATTAAAAAGTCGACTAGTACTGCACAAGAAACACTGAAATGTCATATGTTTTGTCACACTAGCAACCGAATGAAAAAACCAGTACCGAATTTTTCGTCAATATAAGATGCAACTTTTTAGGGGTATTGACTCAAAACCCCTAAAAGTTCTTATAGGTACACCATTGGGACAGATGGAGTGAATGCTGAATTCAGTACAAAACTCACCTTGACGAAGCATTTCAAATCGGATGGAAGTATCAAGACGTGAGGCTTCACTGGAATATGGCAATATTTCTGCCAGTGCTCCAAATCGAGACTCATCTCCTGCGATGGTGGATGCACTGGATAAAAACTAATAAACAAAAAATAGTTTTTATTTTTAAACGACTGGTTAAAATTGATTTTAAAATTAAAATCACAAAACAATTCAGCCACGTTAAACACACATTCTTTAAAGCAGGTTCGATTTACTTACTTCTCTTGAACTAAAATATGCCGTGCCAATCGTCCCAATTTGTCTGCCGAACCAGAAGGACTATCGTAAAAATAAAATCAATGCATCGTTAATAATCAAGTTTTTCAATTAAGTTCGAGACTAGAAATAATAATTCTTACAAAACAAGTTCTTTCTGTCCAGCATGTTTCAACGTATCGACGGACGTCGCACCGATGATGACGCCTTCGATCTCGACCAAGCACGGGTCGGATACAAACTGCACAAGCTGAAAAAAATTATTATTTATAAAATTAACAACAAACGTCGATTAGATAGAAATGAATGAAAATAATTCTAAATAATGCTACTTTTGAAAATCTGATCGTCCTATGGCATACTTACTTTAGAATATCGTGTTTCGTAAGCTGGCGTTGGATACGTGTAGTGCGTATGATGCAAATCTCGATACGATGAAACCACAATCACTTTTGTGTCGCACCTAAGAGAAATCTAGAATCACTCAAATGCAGTAAACTAACAAACATGCAAGTGTATATTGAATCCCAACTTACTTGGTGACGGTGTCGTCGATTTGTTTCATTAAATAGGCGAACATATCTTCATAATTAAAAACTTGTTCCTGAAACGAATATCTCGCAAAATTCTAATTAATTTGTCAAAAAACAAAAAAATTATTAAAATGCAAACTAAAACAGTACCTTATCGTTTTCTGGTGACGGTATCCTTTCAACAAAAGGGCCAATCTGTCATGTGTAATGAAAATGTCAAGCGTAAATTTTTTATAATTTGACATACAGGGTGGGCCAAAAGTCACTACCCATTGCAAAGCTTATTGAAAATAAAAAGTTGGTTAGAGAAAAGGAGTATATCCACTTATCTTGTTATTCCATAAAATGTACATGTCGAATTGTTTTAGACCAGTCTATAGCATAAAAACATTGGGTTGCCTATAGTTGCACTTTTGTTTTGTTTGGAGCAAAAATATGGTAAACACGACTATTGTAAACCTTAAATTTTTTGGATTTCATTCTTTGACTTTTGGCCCACAATGTATATTAATAGCAAAACTGCACATAAGAAATTCGCATAACTCGAGAATTTTTTCTGTATAACCTAAAATATGTACAAGTACACCTTACCAGAATGCATACATCAGGTCGATGCTCGGTAATGTAATCTAGCAACGCCACAAATGGTTCGTAAGACGAATTATCATTTGTCGTAAAGGGACCAGCTGCTACAACCAACTGCAAAGTGCCTGTTTATTTGAAAAATATATATATATATTAAAAACTACGTTTACAATAACCCCTCCACAAATATATATATATAAAATACAATTGAGGAGCTGGGTGAAATAACGGCGTAACTAAAAAAAAAAATAATGTATTTTTGAGATAAAAGGGCAAAAACTTCCTTCACCTTCACATTTAAAATTAACAAAAATTCCCGTCAACTTTATATTTATGGAAGCAAAATGAACAGGTTTTGCAAAAAATCTGTCAACTACAGTTGACAGGCCTCAAAGTTACGGACCAATTTAAAAATGCAATGACGCCGTTATTCCTAATATCGTGCTAATTTATAAATCCATTGACTGTGTTTTTCCAAACATCAGTATCTTTTCCATTGTTTCAGAAGTGAAATAACAAAAAAGAGAGAAGTCACAAAAAATTTCAGATTCACAAAAGTTGCGTTCCATATTCTTGCTTCAAAAAGTTCAAATTATAGGCAACCCAATGTCTTTATGCTATAGACTGGTCTGAAACGATTCAATGAATGCATTTTAAGGAAACACGTCGGAGGTGGATTTACGCCGATTTTCCCACCCAACTCCTCAAGCTGATACAGTAAAAGGAATTGTACCATTGTTTGACGTTTCATTGCTGGTTGTGGGGAAATCAATAATGACATCATTGCTCAAGATTTTATCGGCTATGAAACGTTTGGTGTTTTCATAGGCACCTTCAACGACGACAACCTTAGAAAAAATAGAGTAAATCAACAAGAGCAAACTATTCTCAAGTTTAATTATTAAACTACAGCTATCACACCAATAATATTAATTGATAATAAGAATATAGATACATAGATATTTTACATTCTATTTACCTGTCCTGGAACGAAAGAGTAGCTATCCAACTTGGACGCTACAAACTGGACGGGATAATCAACATTAGTCTCCATCAGTCCATCCAGAAATAACGATTGCGAATTTAATCGTTCCAAATCCTTTGACCATATTTTCCCAATGACAAGTTGCGTTTGTTTCTTAAGAAAATTCAGCAAAAAATTAAGAGTATATTAGTTGACGTTAAGCAAACGATTTCAAGTGTCCACCTAATCCGTTTGATTTTCACCAATTACCTGGTCGGTGGTTTCACCAACGTGAACGACAGATTGGCCTAGATGCTTGGATCGACGAGTGGCGATGTCGCTTATCCTTTTAGACAGTGCTCTCATCCTCGTAGTCGTAGGTTCGTGCATGTATTTGAAGCTCGGGAGCGTGTTAGTGGAGTCGTATTGATTCACCGAACATGATGATAACGAGCCTTTCCACGCAGGTTCAGTTTCCAGCGACGTTCCGAAACTCGCAACTACTTCGCCAGCATTGGCGCGTTCTTTGAACTTGCTTTTTGGTGTATTAACGATGCTGGGGGGGGGGGAAGAGATAAAAATTTTGCAAATCAATAAAGCTCCACAATGTATCAATGCACAAAGATACACATTCAATGTATTGTTACGTTTCATAGACATTCATATACAGTAGAATCCGATTATAGTGACCAGTGCTTTTTGATAACAATAGCCAATATGACATGATAACATTATCCGCGATCATAATAACCGGATTCCACTGCATGACGTTTCCATTACCTGTCAGGAACTGATAACAATCTGTCAAATCCATTTTCTGAATTTCCATCATGTAGTCTGGTTCTTTTCACATTTTTCAATTGAGACAGGGCTCGTCTTTTCACCTTGATGAATTCGTATTTCAAAGTTACAATCACATGGTTTGTAACATTTTAAATTTAAAAAATAGTCAATACTACTCACCTGCATCTCAGGTGTGCAATAAACTCCCATAATCTCATCATCATCCATCTTTTATAACACAGAATATAGTTTTATAAACAATACCACCTTCTGAAAAACTTTTGGCACTCCTCGATTTTTCGCGGTTTTTGTTGTCATTGACAATTAGCGCCCTCTGCCGACAAATAATCGCAAATTCAACTAGCTTTACAGTAAAGACAACCTAACCAAGTGCTTTAAAAATAATAAAATTGAAAAACAAATTCTAAATATATTAATATTACACTATACTTGTGTATTAAACAACAACAGCCACTGCCATGTGAAGAACATGGGAATAATGTTTTATTTTTTTTAACAAAGCCTGAACTGACATCTATTTCCATGTAGAACCAGTAGCTGTTGTTTAATATACAAATTTAAAAAATATTACTAAACATTCACTCTATAAAGTATAATTGTTAATAGTAGCAACACTGGGGAGGTGAAGTGTCTAATCGAAAAGTACCAAATTATTTTGAAAAATCGAAAATAAACAAAAACAACTTGCATGCACCATTTATCTCTCAAAGATATTATATATTTTTTTTTTTTACAATATAAATGTTCCATCTAAAACGATTATACTTATATTTTGTATACATTTATTTGTACGTGTCCATCCGAAATAGTGATAAAAAAAAAATTCATCATGTAAAAAAAAAAATTTGATGGTATGATTTCAAAAAAACAAAAAATTATTATTATAATTAAAAATTATAGATCTTCCCGTTGCTTGGATGCAACTTCGGTTTTACGATTTTAAAATTCAACAAAAAAAAACAAAATTATTTTTCGACGAAGTATTTTTTATCCTTTTCCCACAACTCGATCAGCAACGAATCGACGTCCGCGGAAGGAAAACGATCGATCCAGGATTGGATCAATCCCGGATGGGAACCTTCGTAGTTCTTGAGTACAATCTTGCCGTCTGAAGACAAAAAACAAAACAAAACAAAACACAATTCTATTAAAATATTTTTGGTGATGACATTTCATCTTTATAAGGTGGGAACTGAATCGACCTTTGAACACTGTGTTGGATTGCACCAGCATTTTTCGTGGCTGACGTCTCGCTAAAATTATATCCCTGTACGTGAGGAACGGAGTCGGGTCGTCTTTGGTCACTTGCGAATACTCGCGGAACATGGCCGACGCCTTCTTGAAGTCGCCTGTCGACTTGTAAACCTATAAAACACAAGTTACAAACAAGTAGTTTAAAAATGTTCATTTAAGCATACGCCTTAACTGGCATATAGCGTCCGGTTTTTAATTAAAAACCATTTTCCTTGATCTGAATGTAATCTACATTTTAAAACCAGAAATAAATCATGTGTGTGTGGAAAGCTGACATACATAAAAAAACTGACTCATGTAAAGGGTGTGGAACAACCAATTAATGACATCTCTACAACGCCTATATTTCGAGACTTACCTGCAACTTGCGTAAAAATGTACCAATGGCTTCTTTGCCAACAGTGGCAAGTTTTGTCTTGTCCAACGTCAACAGCAAATCGGGCTGTCCGTCACCTGCAGCTATCTGCTTCACCTCTAAGAGTCCCTTTCCAGCTTCGAGCAACACTCGTAAAATGACGTAACGAGCTTGGGAATGTGCCTATTAAAAAAAACGTAAACGACTTTAAAATGCAAAGCTTAACCAAGTTGTTTTTGTAGAAAATGTTATCCCCTTCCCCCGTTACCTGTCCCCAAAGTTTTGTGTCCGGTTGAAACATCTCCAGTCCTTTGAGAGCAGATAATAGCAAGCTTAGCCAATTGACGTACATGATCTGTTCTGCCTCTTGATCCTCAAAACCAAAAATCCTAGAAAAACACACACAAAAAAATTATTACAGTAACCAAGAAAAACAAAAACAAAATTAAATTTCAAATCTTAATAAGAATAGGCCAGGTCTGTGTGTATATATGTATGTGTATCAAGAATGCTTTAGTCCAGTTTTGCACTACTAGATGGAGTTTGTTTGTTCCAGTTTGTGCTACTAGATGGAGTTGGTTGTAATCATGTGCTACTAGATGGAGTTGGTTGTAACCAACTCCATCTAGTAGCGTTCCATAATAATAATACTTTCACTTTCCCCGCCCATCAAGTAGTGTGCCCATCGCGCAACAGCACGGGTCTACTTCTAGTAATAATGATAAACAATTACAGAATGTGTCGGCAAGTCTGAAAAGTGAACTAACTTAAGAGCCTCTTTGTTTAGAGACAGGTAAAGTCCGACAGATTCGGCACGGCATTCCTCGTAGGAGGAACCCATTGTCGTGAATTTCGAATCATAGGTTTCCCCTTCTTCGTACCAACTGGTAATCTACAAAAAAAAACAAAAACAAATCAACGATTTAGCAATCGGTACGACGCCAAACCTCACTACAACAAACTCAATTATGAAAACAAATTATTCCATCAAAGTGAAAAAGTTTCTTGGTACTTGTGTATTAACTGACAACCATTGCTGTGGGAATTTTTCTGGCAAAACCTGTTCATTTTGCTTCTATGAATAAACAGTTGACAAAGAAATTTTTAATCTTAAAAAATTTGAAGTTTTGCCTTTTTTCTCAAAACTACATTTTTGGAGTTACACCGATTTTCCACCCAATTCCTCAATTGGAATATAACATGTGGCGCCCTCGTACGAGTGGTTGTCGGTCAATACACAAGAACCTTTCTCCTATTCAAAAAATATCAAATTCGTAAATTCGAAATTAAACTCGTCGTACCTTCTCGCCCGTTAGAGGATTGGTCACTTTCTCTTGATCGAAATTGAACACCCCGTTGGCGTTACGGCTGAACAACTTTCCGCTTCCGTGGCCCAGAAGCTCGTGAAGTCCGACTTGGACTTCGAACGACATCACTCCGTACTTGTGCAACAACGCCTGGTCTTCTTGGGAGAGGAAAGGCGTTTTCACCTCTTTGTAGTTCGCGGGAATCACGTTTCCGAGTGACACGTTTTTGAATCCCTCCGTCTGGCGAATAATATCGTCTGTCCGACAAAACAAGCACAGAAACGCCAATCAATAGATCCGTCGTTTTAAAAACTTAAAAATAGTTGGTTAATGGTAACGTCCAACTAGGATGCTTACAGTTTGGAATGTTGATTCCCGCAGGAACTCCGCTGCCGGAAAACGTTAAAACGTCCAACGATGTGAAATCGGGTCGCAAGAATTTGTCCTTTTCAAATTCTTTGGGCCACGGCAGGCGAGTCAACAAGTTTTCGGCATTTTCAACCAAGTTGGAAAATTTGGAGCTCATCACTTTGTTCACCATGGCAACAAAACCTTTGACCAAAAAAAATCATCAAATTTATAAGAAAATATCAAAAATATTGATATTAATCCAAGACTTACAAACCGTAACAAACATTACGATTTCAAACAACTCCGTGAACCGAAGTGAAATTAGAAATTGTAAACCGTCCATTACCTTCAAATTCACCTCGCTGACCAGCTGGATCTCGATAATTTTCTATGAAGCCGATATACCTGAATAAAATGACCATTAAACTGTAATTTTATAAACTTGCAAAATTATAAATAATAATCGCTTATGATCGCTTACGTCTCGATAACGGGTCCTTTGTTTTTAATCCAGAAACGCGAGCCATCTTTGTGCGCATCGAGCGATCCGGTGCGAAAACTGTGCACGTATTCGGTCAGCATCTGGCTTTCCAGATCGTTTGCCGACGTTGCCTTGGAAAATGAGAAAAAATACAGTTACCTGGACATACTCCTATTTTAAACTACCAATACTAACAACGATGATAATAAAAAGTGATGCTCTTCTTACCACAGCTTTGTCTAAATGTTCGTTCACTATCTTAAGAAGCGACGAATAATCGCCACGAGTGACGACAACTTTTTTATCTTCAAACATGTGAGTTCCTAGCAGGTTCTTTTCTTCCGTATCATCTGCAACGAAATTTTTGCAAATATCAAAAATAATAGAATTCTCAAAACTCTCATAACATCAAATATCGAATAACTCGGCGATCGCATGAAATGAAACTGTGTGCAAAGCGTAAATCTTAAAAAGCATAATTTTTAATGTACTTGTTTAGATTATACGCTTACCTGAACTCTTTACGGAAGCCAAACGAATCTCGTATTGTGGAGTACTATTAGTTTTGAAGACACGTGAATTGAACGCCTCCATGTTCTGAAAAAACATCAAATGATTTCATCATATCTTTTTTTTCTTCATGTAAACTGATTGCAATTTATAAATTTATAATAAAATAATTTCATATTTATTGAAAAATTTATAATGAAACAGGTTTGGATGTACCTTGGATTTCATGAAGCGGTTGATGAAATCAGCATCCTCCGATGTACAGTTTGGAGTGAAATAAGTAGTTATACCCTGCAGTGTAAAAACCAACATATGTTATAATGTACAGTTTATTTTAAAGAATTCATATCAATTTTAAACAAATTTTTTTTTAAAGAAAATATATAATAACTTTTTTAATTTAATCATTATTTTTTTTATACAAACCTTTCCTGCAAACCCAAGCTGCTTGACGTTTTCATCTAACAAGAAGATGCGTTCGGAGCAATTCTCCAATAAGAAATCCACAGTTTTCTTATCCGTTTTGTAAGCGTTACTTTTCCTCACTAACATTTCGAATTTTTCCTGTGATGAAATAAAATAGTATTTTTATAAGTTCACAGTTTTTTAATTTTTAAATAAAATAAAAATATATTTAATACCTTAGTGAGATTGGGAACAAATTTTGTGTCTCCAAATCCTTTGTAATTTCCCATGTTGGTGAGCAATCCAGATGTGTACACAAGTAAACCCTAAAAAAAAAAATATAAAACATAAACAAAATATGAATAAATTAAATATATAAAAAAAATATTTGGAAAATTGAGTAGTTTGGTGGAATATTGACTTAATAACTCAAAAATACTTCCAATTTAAGATTAAACAGAAATTTCTGTCAACTGTACATTTATAGACAGAAAATGAACAGGTATTGCAAACAATCTGTTAACTTTTAGTTGACAGGCCTCAAGTTGCAAGCTAATTTAAAAATGCAATTTATTCCAAAATATCTTGCTAATTTATAAATGCATTTACATCGTTTTTCCAAAGATCAGTATCTTTTTGGAAGAGAAGGGAGTGAGTGAGTGAAACAACAACCAGGAAGTGAAGCGACAAAAAAAGAATGAAATCACAAAAAAATTCAGATTTACGCATTCCATATTCTTGTTCCAAAATAAGTCCAAAAAGTGCAAATCATAGGCAACTAGTCTAAAATTATTCATGCATTTCAAGGAACGACGACATTTACGCCATTTTTCCTACCCAACTCCTCGATTGAACCAACACATTTACCTGAAAATCATCTGCAGTGAATCCGCATTGATCCAATGCTATGGTTTTGAGTTCATCTATTGTTTGTCCTCGAAACAACTTCATCAACAAGCTGAAAATCAACGGCGATTCTGGAGACGACTGAAAATATTAAAAATATTATTTTTATTGATTTTTTGTATTAATTCTATCCATAAATCAGCAACAAGGTGAATGATAACGTTTACGATCCTAAACTCATAGGTATTTCATTCTTCACCTGAACAAGAACGATAAGACCGCCATTCCACGACGCTTGGGACAAGTAATGCGAATACAGCTTTTCTTTATCCGTCAAATCGTTGAATGCGTTCTGACATTCGAGAACAACCACCGGTTGATCATTGGGAAACATAAAATGCGTTCTGTTGATAGGCATTATGGCAGCGTTAAGGTACCTGCAAAAAAAACCAAACAAAACAAAAATTCACTTTATTGAATTGGCGTTTTTATATCCAAACGTTATCGTAATCATATCGTCGATCATCTAACGAACAATGGCCTCAATCTCGGAATCGTTTGATTATAAAAAGGGAACTGCTCATCGATATAATCGAGAGTAAATGATACGTATACGATCATTTAAAAATAAAAGATGACATTCACTTTTTGTTTCAATTTATCTTGAACATAAAATCACATGTTGTGTTACCTGCAAACCTTACGTGATGATGATGATGATGATAATAATAAAGTTCTCTTTGCTCCTAATAAAAGCAATGAACTACGAAGAAGTTTCACAATCATTATCACTAATCAACGTCATAGATTAAAGATTTGATATATTAAATCTGTCGTATGACACAAATTGCTTTAATAATACGTCTAGTCATAATACTGATAATATGAAAAAATTAGTTATATAGAGAAATAACTGTAGTAAACTTTTATAGTTTTTACTTTATATCACAGTGCTGACATCCACATGCTCATGTCATAGTTTTGAACGTGATGAGGAAACTGTACTAATTGCAATTAATTCTTTATCGATCAAACTTGACGTTAAGTATCGTTTCTTAATGATGGATTTTAGTATGTAACCAAAAAGTTTAAAATAAAAGGTATTTTAGTGCCAACTTACAAAACAAGCTTTGTCACTCAGTGGAAAATTACAGAGCTGACAACGAATAGCAAATTGCCGGCGTCAAGAAGAAGAGAAGAAACGATACAAGTGTCGCCATCTACCATTAAAATGTGACACTTTTCAGATTTATATTGAATACATTTAATCTAAAAAGTGTGACGTTTCAATGATAGATGGCGTTACTTGTATTATTTTGCTATTATTAAGGATTCATATTCAGTTTAAGCGTCATCACTAAAAAAGACCCGCAAAATTCAAACACCGATTTTTTTTTAGGATTTTTCATGGATTTATTTATTTATAAAGCATTTATTCAATAAAGTGTCTTCATTCGTGTGTAAAAGTGAAAATTATTTTTGAAATAATTATAAACATTTTTTTTACAGTCATTCTTTAAACGTGAAAATTGTTATACGTGTATTCGATTTACAAGTTTTTTTGTACAGTGGAATCTGTTATTGGGATGATCACTTTAAAACCAGTGCTTTTTGATAACAATAGTTGACTGATGACATTAAACAATGAATATAAAACAATGTTTTGGAAAAGACTGATAACAATAGCCGATTGATAACATGTGTGATTATAATAACCGGATTCAACTGTAATATGGCTACTATACAACTTTGTGTTTGTAAACATTAAAAATCCACAAAAATCAAACGCGGTTGTGTTTATTTTTTAATGCAGATCACTCTAGGTACTTCTAAAATCCAAAACACAAAATTTTGAGTTTTGTATTTTCTAAAAAGGCAAGTAAAATAAAAATCATTATATTACTATATTATTTCAAACAAATGAACGTTATACAATGCTTGGCTATCAACTGCGTAACACAGCATTATTCATGTACATACTTTGCAAATTGAGTTTTTTAAATTATTTAACAACTGTATACTTAAGACTACTGTAAATTAAACATTTAAAATTAAAATAATTAAAAAAATAATTAAAATAGTTTTAATTTAGAACGTTTTAGAGCAATGAACAAACTAAAAAAATTTAATTTAAAAAAATACTTACCCTATATATCCAAGCTGCAAGTTCCACAGTATTTCACGATATCAAAGTAAAATACATTTTACAGTATACTCGTACCTAAAAATAGCGTAAATTACAGTATATTTGGGGCTGTTCAGTTCGTGAATTTTATGCTCGAAATACAGTACAAATACAGTACAGTAAGTAACGAAACAAAAAATAAAATATCTTGAGTTGATTTAGTACATTTGCGAGTAATTGCCTCGTAGCGGAAAATCACGACAACTACGAGCGAGCAGTTTTTCTCAAAACAAAACTTGGTTCGTTCAGTGTAATGCGATTGAAGATTTGTTGAGTAGTTACGGAATGATAAATTTTTGTAATGTGTAACGGAATTACGAATAATCCTGTATAGACTTGTAAATGTAGAAGAACCTGGGTACTTTTAATATTTCTCAACATTTGTGTAACAAAAATAATCTGTATTGATCTATATCTATCACTACATTCAAAGATTCTTCAACTTACACGTTATTTAATTAGTGTAGTTGAAACTCAAACAACTTGATTTAATTTGTTGAAAAACTTGTTACAGTATCATGATACTAATAATATAATTAGTTAAAAAAACTACCTAACCTTTGTCTTACTACTACTGTACTTGAACTGCGTGTTCGAACGAATTATTCATTTCAAGCGAATTGCATAAATGTTCGTCATGTGATGTTTCTTCGACATCATATGAACAACCATTATTTAACGCTAATATAGTGACCCAAACGGTGATTGGTTGAATTAAATAAAACACAGAAACAAATCAACGACACAGAAAAATCAACCATAAAAGCTGCTTGGTCACGTGGTACAGACATGCAAACAAACAAAAATGACAGTTTGGATGATTTCGGAAATACTTGTCTGATCGTGACATTAGACTAAGAATTGTATGACGAAACACACGCTTTTAAATTGTGTGGTTGTCGCGTTTAAATTCACGTAAATTGAACACAAAAAATAATTTAGTCCAAAATGATATTTAATGTACAAAAATGACAAAACATAAAAACACGAAGACACTTAAAAAAAAACAACGTAAAAAAACATCAGTAGACGTACTGTGTCGCTGTCGTGATTGTTTTATCCCACAAAACTCTCAACAATCTTGTCCACGCTGGGACATCGCCTATACCTACGATGAGATAGGGTGACGGATAGGACGAATTGGACTGCAACCACTCTTTGATCGTGTCAACGTTCATCGTCACTCGAAAATTGAGAGACAAATGACGAATATGCAACGCTTCTGCCAAGAATCCGGTCACGTACACGTCGTCGATCCAGAAAAATGGCACGTGAACAGAAGCCGCATTGATTGCCTTCGACACATCAGAGGTGACCACGTAGGCCAGACCAGCACAGTAACAAGGATAGGCTCCGAAAGGATATTCCGACACGGACACGTTCCATTTGCCTTCTCTACGTGTGGGCGTGCCTATAGGGTACACGTTGCAGATCAACGTTCTGGATGGATACGATTCGCCGTATAGCGTTTGCAAGTAATGGACGAACTGCTGCATGTCGACGAAAACGTCTTCGTCCGTTTTGAACACGAATCGGGTGGCGTTGCAAAACGTCGAAACCCACTTGTGACCCATGATGTGCTTGTAAGTGAGGTTGGCGTACGTGTCCACAAAGTTGCCCTGCACCAAATCATGATGAATGGCGTTCTCCTTGTTCACTAGTTTCTGCACGGAACTCGTGGTGGTGCCCAGAAGAAACACTGTCCGCAGCTGGAGATTTCCAATGTTTCGAAGTCCTCCCCACGTGGCGCGAATGGCATTTCGAGCACTGAAATCCGATGGAGACGAATGGACGAAAGTCAGTATGTACACGTCGCTACCCGAACACACGTCGTTGTTGATGAGGTAGCGAAAATCGTGCAAGTTGATCAACGTGTTTTCGTCTGGCTCGACGAGTGGTTTTTCGATTGGTAAATGAAACGACGATCTTTCCACCGGTTGCAGAATGTCCAGTCGTTGCAAATGTAACGTTCCAATGATAAAAGCAGTGACCCCGAGTGCGGTCAGAGTTAGGGGCCAGATCCGCCAACGCCTCCATTTTGATATAAGTGCCATCGTTTCTCCATCATCATAAATATGTCAGCAAACTAGTTTTCGGTGTTCTAAAAAAAATAAAGCAAAACAAATTGTAATGTTTTGTTATTGCAATTTTTTTCCTTGTACTTCGTAAGTACAGTTTGATCAAACTTGTTAAATTGCACCAAACTGCAAAAAAATTTTAAACTATAATCATAATCAGCATCTATCTAATAAAATTGCAGCACGCACCTCCGCCTCACCAGCTATGATGGCGCTACTGCGTGAAAAAAAAATGCCGAAACCTATCCGGAAATCGATGCCTAACATTGTGAAGTAATATAAGTTAAAACAATAACTAACCTGTAACGACTGTTGCGAAACAACATGAGTTCAAAAAATAAATAAAAACAAAAACTTTTGACATTTTGACGGGCTATTTACTAGTATAAAAGGAAAGTTTACTTCTTCCCTCTAAATTTTTATCTGTCTGTGGAAGAATATTCTATGACAAAAAGTGAAACACACTAAGGACACAAAAACCATAAACAGTTTTTGTGTCCTAACAATGACTTGTGTCAACATCAACAAAGAGCACAATATGCTCACATGCTATAGCATAGGTTACTTACTCGTAGCTATATGAATAAGCTTTTGTTTAATCAAGTTAATCATTGTTTTTGATTTTTTATTCTATTGATTATACGAATTACCGGCAATGTATAGAAACTAGCAATTCTATAGAATGCCAAGTCTGGTGTAGACAATGTATGAAATTAGCATTGAAATAGTTACGTTATGCAATAGTATATATAGGTTAAGATTAAACTTGGGCTTAATTTTTTTCAGAGTAAAAGTTGTCAACTAACCTAAACTAACGTTAACTTAAACGGTTCTATACAAGATGTTTCATACTTTGCCAAAATAGACTACCTATTGTATAGAATGCCTAGGAATCTTATAGAATACTTGAATTCGATACATTGTCAATAACATGTATTTTAGTCTTCAACAAAGTGTTAAATTAATGAAAATTTTTTTTTTATGTCTGTTAGTTTGTGAGCGCATGACGCAAAAATCGATAAATCGATTTATATCTAGCGATTTAAGAAATTTTTTTAATCTTTTGGTTAAGTTGTGTTGCAAATATGGTATTTCTATTTTTCTATTGAATATGCAGATTTAAATTTTATGTCATACTAAGATTTAATGGACGTAGATTGGGTGTTATACAAATAATACGTCAACCAAGTTGGTATTAATTGTACAACACCCACCACATCCATTAAATCTTTGAACTGGAAGTTCAACCTACTGTATAGTATGTTACAAATAGAAACGACAAAAAATAAAGATGACATGAAAAAAAAAAGATGGTTGTCAGGAAGAGGAAGCTATTATCACACACAGTTCACTATAGTCGTCGAAATGTAAAAGAAGAGTTTTAAACACAAGATTTCCGCATTCGAGAATTTCTGATGCTGTTCAATCGACCGAAGAAGATGTCTGGGAGATTTCTATCAGATAGCGGATAGCAATTCACAAAAAAAATAAAAATACCAAAAGAAACAGGAAATGGCCATGAAAAGGAAACATACTCTTGGAAAAAGAAAAGTTACAAGAAAAATGATTGGGATCATCACACAGGTTGACAACCATGAAAGTTCAATATCTGAGGTTCAAAACTATTCTTATAGTCGATTTTATTTCTAAAAAAGAGAAAAATTTTAAACATACAAAAAAAAAAATTTTTATTGTGAGACTTTTTGTTACTTGAAAAAACAAACAACATGGACGCATTGAATTTTATTCTAATCGATTTCCTTATATATATATAATGTAAAGATTATACACGGTGATGTATAGCAACTTCTTCATGGTTATCATGTGTCAAAAACCATGTTTTTTTTGGTGATGAAAATCATGATTTTTGGAAAATTCGAAACTTTTTTGTTTTTCCAATCAAAATTAATTTAGTAAGGATATTTATTTTCTAGCAGGTTATTTGTTATCCGGTGAAATTAGTAATAGTACCGGATAATCTGATACTGTATATATTGAATAACAGAAAATTAGCTACTAACCGAATCTTATATAAAGAAATTTCATGCGTTTCTCTATGCAAACCTATGGCGTCATGACAATCAAGTAGAAACGTTAGTTGCCATTGGCTGAAAAGCGTGATTGTTATCTGTATGGCCATATTATTATCTGTAAAGCAGCTTTAATATTACAACTTCATGAGAATTTCGATAAATGTGATCTAGCATCCATGTAAGGTTTATGCAAATATCGCATAAATCGAATAATCTTTTAGCCCGATAATACATAACTTAAGAGTTATTTTTCTCCAAACATTGGCAAGTTGTTTTTTTTTTCAAACAAGGGCAAATCGCTCGAAAACGTGCTTTTCGTAGTGAGTTCAGCACGTTTTCAATTAATCGCTTCAAAACAGGCTATTAACATTGATTCGCTATGTTTTCGTTTGACAAAGGGGCTTTTCGCATTGGGTTCAGCACGTTTTCAACGAATCAAAACAATATCTTTTTTGTGCAGCATGTTTAAACCACAGCAACCACGCTTGTGTCACAAAATTACAATTTAAATTGCAATTCGTAAACAAAATCCAACTTTTGCTTTTTAAATTTAAAAAAACAAAAAAAAAACAAACAAACAAACGAACACATTAAACCGCAGACAAGTTGCCCATTAAATCCACAAGTCATAAACTCGGACACAACCAAAACTAGTTGTCCAACTACTTTTTTAACAATTCCAAACATGGATTTCACTTTCTTGTCGTCATGCATATAAAAGTTCGATTAACCCATTTAAAAACAAAACAAAAAAGAAACCTACAAAATTAATTCTTCTCTTTTTTTTTTGCTCCCCAAACCTTATAGGACAACATCCAATTATTATTTTTTTACAGTCCTTCAACCAGTAGGAGACAACATTTCACAAAGACATGATGTACATTATGACACGCACATAAAGTATAACGATCTTAAGAGGGTCGACAAAGAAAGGAATAAAAAGAAAACTGTCTAACCAATCATGTAAGTCAATAACCACATCAAGCGAAAAGCCGAAAGTTAATATCATCCAAAGTAAGCATCAACTCCACCCTTTGCTTACAGCTATATACCAATTTTAGTTGTAAAAGAGTCAGGTCGGCCTTGGCTGGGGCACTACCATACCAAGAAAGGGCAGTCAGCGCCCAAGCCCACAAAGACCATAAACAGTGGTGTCGCTTTGAGAACAGGTTGGTCCTACAAAGATTAATCGGTACTTGTCAGCAACGTGAACAGAATTTTGTCGTGATAAAAAAAAAAAACAAGGATCCACAATCCGTGAAAAGAAATTGAATACTCATTGGTATTATACTACGACTCGACCAATAGCAATCCCCGAAATGGCTATAAGAATTAATGGAATGTCAGACAATAGGTTGGTTTGTTTTTTTGTGTGCAAAGAATGTTAAAGATTTGAGCCTGGTTTATTTTTTTTTATTTATATATATAAATATATATTTATATATATCCAGTATTCTTTATATTAGCTTCCCTTGTGAGTGAGTTGTGAGTTTTTTTTTTACATATAAACACGACTCGATGGATTTTGATAAATGAGGTGTCTTTGGATTCGTCTTAGTCTATCGAGTGACACTGGCTATATGGCGTCAATGTAGAAACCAATATTGCGGACGCTATATGTCATATATCCATTATTTTTTTAGACCCAAATTTAGATTATAAGAAATAAAAATCACAAGATTGCGCATTTACCAAATCAAAAAACCCGACTGCGCATTTAACTAAGGCATATACCGTCCACCATATTAGTTTTTTCTTTCATTAACAGAATATAGCCAGTGACACTCGATAGACCTAAGCCAACATAAAATATTATTTTATGTTGGCTTAGGATAGACTAAGCCGAATTAAAAGACATTTTAATCGTCAAACTCCATCGAGTTGTTTAACCTATGGGAGGGTCTAAAGATCAATTGGTATATGAAATGCGCTATATTTCCGCTATATTTCAGTGACAAAATAAAACAGTGTCGCTCGAGATACTAAAACGAATCCATAGACTCCTCATTCATCAAACTCCATCAAAAAGCCATTCAGCCTGTAGGAGGGGAGAAGCCAACAATGGATACATACTGTACAACCGAAAAACAACCCTTTTTCTTTGCAGTCGGATAAAAAGAAACAAAAGCAAAACAAGGCAAAGTATATAAAAAAAGACATCAAAAAAAAATTTCTTTTACACATTTTTCTATTATTGTTTTTCGCGACCTTTTTTTTTGGTATTTTTTGGACATCTTTTGACTTTTGTTCCTTTATTTTGTTTTTGACTTTATTTCGTGCAATCTAAATTTAGGCTTAATTTGTTTTTATACTATGCATGTTATTGATGTACGATTTCATATGTTGTTGATGTTTGTATATGTGTGATGTTTTTTATATCATTTTGCAAATTTGAATTGCTCTTTTAAGCTTCTCGTACTACCGGTAATTTAACGTACTATCAAGATGTTAATTAATCACTCCTTAATGACAACTCAAAAGCCACTAAAAAAACCGACCAAAAAACCGAAACAAGTCCTTTCAACTTCCAGAAAAAAAAGTGATCTAAGATAACAAATATAAGTATGTACAGTATGTAAAAAATAAAAAAACCCTTTCAGAAACCAGTTTCTTTTTTTTTGCACTAACTTATACACTTACAGTACCAATCTGTTAAAAAAAATTAAATAAAATAAAAATAATATAAATAAAATAAAAATTTAATGACTACTTCTGGATATTTACTCAGCTAATACTAAGCAAACCTTAAAATTTGTACTGTTGAACCGCTTTAATGTGACTTTTTCAATAATAAGATTTAGCTATAATTATATAAAATTTTTAATCTACACAAACACTTTTAGTAATCTGCACATGGTGCATACGATATACAGGATGAATAATTTAATGTGACACATCTCAATATTATGAAAACAAAGCATGTCTAAACAAATGTGTGAGACTTTTTTTTTCACACGAGGAAGCTTTTCCAATGATGTTATTTTTACTGATCATGAAATTAAGTTTCAAAGTCATCGTATTGTTACGTCGAAAACCATGCGTCGTAACTACAAAGTCATATTTAGTCTAGTGTTTCGCTTATTTCAACAATCCAACAGAAGTAAAAATAAAAATTAATCTCACATAGAGCTTGATATTTGTACTGATTTATTTACTCATTGAAAGTGTAAAATTGACAATAATAAACAATAAAATCGAAACAATAAGAGCCCTCAAAATCTACACTGCATTACACCACTAGTGTAATGCAGTGTAGCGATACACTGAAAGTTTTTAGGGGCTCTACTGTTTCTACTTTTATTTCAATTGGACTGCTGGAAATAAATTAAACACTAGATTATAACTAAATAGATCATTGGGGTCAACTTTCTGAATATGACTTTGTATCTATGATTCGTGGTTTTCGATGTAACAATGCGATGAACTAAATTCAATGTCAATGAAAACATCACCATTGGCAAGACCAAGTTTTGAGAACAATGTCTCACCTATTTATTTATTCTTTGTTTTCAAACTATGTCGCGTTAAATAATTTACCCTGTACACAT
>JAQIWH010001123.1:0-35339 GCA_034695005.1 Cryptops parisi | reverse complement strand
GTTATTTTTAGAAACAGTGAGAGAGCATAAGCTGATATGTTTTTGCATGGTTACAAATGAGAACATGATAAGCAATCATTTGGAAATAAAAGCCTTTTTTTAGAAATTTTTTTTTTGTAATACTTATTTGTTATTTTTATTATTAATTGTGTATTTTTGCGTATTGATTATATTTTATAATGCAAAGAACAGCGAAGGAAAATAAACATTAATGTTTTAAAACATGAATTAGAAATTCTCTTTCTGAAGGATTTTGTGGCCCTGAAAAGGGCCTTTGGTATATTATGTTGTGAGTTGTCATTCACAGTTCCAGCTGTCGGTGTTGCCAAGAAACTGCTCCAGTAGTGTTGAAGTAGCTGCAAAAAATGTCTCGAACGTTGTCCGCATTTGATGAACTACGATAACGACAAGGTTCCATTGGATGTAAATTGGTTTTTTCTTGCCTCCATGTACCTGGCCGTACCGCGCCAGTCATGACATCTTCATGGTCAATCAACTCGGGTGGTGAATAGATTGACCGTGTTGACAGTCTTGATCGTAGCATGTTATGCAAGCATAACATGCACATAAGAACTGCCTCGATGTTATGGAGTGCCAGCCTCATTGGCGCACGCAAAATTTGAAACCGGCTGGCTAAAATTCCAAACGCATTTTCAATCCTTCCCCGGGCTCGAGATAACCTTGAGTAAAAAAAAAAGTGAACGTTATTACTGTTGTGAAAATATGGTAAATAGTTCATGAAGAAATGCAGAAACTTTAAACACCTGTAATTAAAAATGCGCCTTTCGTCAGTGAGGGTCTTGGCTGGATATGGTCGCATTAGGTATGGTTTCAAACCAAATGCCTCATCGGCCACAAACACATAGGGAGCACTTGTATTTGAATTGGGAAGTTCAAGGGGAGGTGGAATATTAAGTGTACCATCTTCGATAGCACTTCGAAGGAAGCAGTTACCCCATACTCCCCCATCACTGTTCCTACCATTGCACCCCACATCAGCGTAAATAAAACGGTAGTCAGCATCGGCTGCCGCCATCAACACTATGGAATGTGAGCCTTTGTAATTGAAAAACATAGACCCACTATCTGGGGGTGCCTGTATGATACAATGTTTTCCGTCAAGAGCCCCCAAAAGATGAGGAAAATCCCATCTATCGTAATATTCTTGAGCAATGGCTCTCCATTCTTTTTCTGTCCGGGGAACAACGAAGTACAATGGATGTAACACTGCAGTGATTGCCCTACACACTTCGGGTACCATTCGGCTTAATGTAGTGTTATCAATCCGCAACTGGTACCCGAGATCTGTGTAGTTCATTCCTAAAATGAAAATCAAAACACTATAATATACTGGTTGTCAACCTGCATTTCTGGATAACTGTCACAACTGTCATCAAAAGGAAAAACTTACCTGTAGCCATATACCGCAGAGCAGCTTCTAAACGATGCGGAGCACTTATGGCATCCCGCATACACGTGTCTTGTTTTTCAATAAGTGGAGAAACAAGCTGAAGCAAATAGTCAAATGTGGATTCGTCCATTCGCAAGTAGCGTCTACTCGCGGCTGTCCTTCAACCGCAGCTCGTACATCAACCCAGTAGTTACACCGTTTACTTCTTGTCGGCAAGCCAACCATGCTTGCGTCCACAGTTTCTTCTTCTTTTCTTGCCCCAATCTTCGTTGGCGTCGCTTCTTCATCAGTGAATAGACAACCAACGCAGCAGCAGCAGAAACAGCGGTGTTGTTGTTGTTGTCAGCCATTTCACTTTCACTGAATGCTCAGCAAAGACCCTCAGTCAACGCGCGGTGGTTTATGGGAAGGGATGGAAAGGCAAGAGCAGACGCTAGAAGACGCAATGTGGCAAGCGCGAGTTGCAAGCTATTCCAAGTTGTAAGCCTGCGGGCATACAACTGACGTCACACATTCGAGACGCAGTGAAAAAGATGCATCGAGATGCAAGGAAAAAGACGTACGTGACAAACCCGCATAGGAAAAGAATAAAGCATAAATTCCAAGTCTACGATCTGACAAGTGAGAAAAGACTACATTCCGCACGAGTAAATGGAACTGCAGCAGTAAGGGAATGTTTGTACGTATAACACCCGATTTGAAAAATAATTGTGAGCGGTGACTATAACCTGAGATAAAATCGACTTTGTGTCATCCGTATCGCGAACATGAAGCATACAGGATGGGTCAAGATAGCTCCACAGTGAGACAACGTTATTTTGAAGTGTGATTAAAGTTCTGTCAATTTTGTTAATTCCCAGAGAATTTAATCAACGTATGGGTGGGAGATGTGGTGTTATGTTCGCGCTACCCTCCCCTTTTTGGATTAACCGTCACAAGGTTACATCAACAGAAGCAGTCGAGAAGAATAAGAAATCAAGCTACTCATTTTGGCGCATAGCTGTAATAAATGAAATGAAAGGTTTTAGCATTCCACAGTGAGAGTGGATTCCTTGCTTTATCAAAACAGTATGACGTCATGTAAGGTTCAGGACCCTAGCAAAAGGGGCAAAAGACCAGAAATCTATCTTGAGGGTTAGAAACGTAAAATCCTACCCCGGAGTATGCTATGAAGTAAAGGGAAATATCAGCTGAAACCAGGGGTACATGAGTCTTCAGCTTCACTAACGGTAGAAAGAAGGCGGATACAAATAGTTACAGGTTTGTGGTGCTTTCCTGCCGTGCACAGCGCAGTGATACAGCTTCTGAAGGCATTCTAGCACAGCACTGTGCATAGCAAGCAACTGCTAACTGGGGAGTACTAATGTCTGTGAGTGTACCGAAAATAAAATTCAGCACTAACAGCACCTTGATCAGGCTCTTCCTTCGCCTCCCACTAGTGCCATGTGGATTCAGTTCGGATCTGACACCATGGGGGCAGGTTTTCTCGGGGTTCTTTATTTCCTACTGCATCATAAAACCGTTTCTCATCCTCATCTCATCTGTATTTCAAATTTCAATAAAGTCTGAGGGCCAAATGACAGTTGTAAAACCAGTCAGTGCCCTCGTTAAACTCCCAAGTGCCAACCTACCTCAGGCTCTTCCCAATGGTGACATATTTTCAAGTTCATGGTGTTGTTACACTGGAACAACCAACATACTATTTTTATTTTTGTCAAGTAAAGTATAGTGTTCAAGACACAGGAGAAGTTTTAAAAACATTAATTTATTCACTGTGTTCACGTTCACTTTTGTACATGATGAATAACTTAATGGAACACTTGCAAAACGCATTTTGCAACAAAAAACAACTTATTCACTTGCAAATCGTATTCTAAGAGTCTGAACTTGTGTGCAACTTGTTCAAATTGAAACAAACTGGAAGGAAAAATATTAAGGCACAATACATCTTGGTTATGAGTATCACTACAATCGGATCCAAATAAATTATAGCACCAAAGTTGACGACAAAAAAACTGAAATTAAACACTTGTTATTCTCATTTTAATTGATTGCATTCAATTTAAAGCATGTGGAAAGGCTGGTATACTGATTTGGCCGATATACCACGGTATACTAATCTGGAGATCATTACTCGTGCCTCAAAGATATGGAACCAAATTTACCATGATTTAAAGCTGCGTGACATGTTTAGCCAACACATCGATAATTGGGAATGTGAGATAAGCTTTTGACAATTTTAAATATTTTGTAGGTGATTTCGATTCAATTGTTTCATTGATTTGACTTTTGAGATATCAGAAGTAAACAGGTGAGCCATGCTGAACAGCATACCACTATATGGTTGTAAGCACTGAACTCAAATTCAAGTACAGTAGAGTCTCTCTGGTACGATACCTTGCCACTCCGACACACTCAGTAATCCGACACTCCGCAGGTCGGTACATGAAACTGTCTTTTTTGAACACACAAAAACAAACAAAACTGACGAATTTAGTTTGCATTGTAATGATGTTGAAGAAGGGATTAATAATTAACTGCTGTAGATAGGTTTTTTCTTGTTTTGATACTTTGTACAGTAACCTGTGTTGTGTGGTTAGTGTTGCTAGGTTGGTGTATTAATAAACAGTGATTTGTTCCCAAAATCCAGTGATTAGAGACTATTGTACAATGTACTATGATGCACAATGTACTACGATTTGACAAGAAGTCAAATCGGAAAATTATTAAAACTATTGTATAATGAACAAAACTAATACAATTTTTTAATTTTAGAAGAAATAGTTTTCCTAGAATGCCAATTTTATTGAATTTGAATGTCTAGACTATTCTCATCGAAAGTGGGGAGTGTCATGATCACACCCTATGATTATAATGTAAAACCTTTTTTACTCGGTTACATGCAGTTCAACATGACTTACATTCAATGTTTCTGCATCATCATTGACGCATTCAATGATGATCGTGCAATTGAATGTTTATCCTCAGAGCAAATCTAATGTAGCACGATCTTAACTATAACTAGATTTGTTCATGCCTTATTTGATTTGTCAATCAATGTGGCATGAGTAATGAACCCCTTGTTGAATGATTATTCAGACAGAGATGCCAACGAAACGAACTAGGCAATGGTGCAGTTATTTGAGTCCTACTGGGTTTGGACAAAACAAGAGATATGATTTTAAAGAAATGCCTGTGTCTTTTGATATTGACTTGCATTGCTTTATCCTATGATACTGTTGTATTAAAGATGCGTAAAGATTCCAATCGGATGTCGTGATGTCGATGGTACTACTACGGTGTCTGATGCATGTATTTCTTGATTCATTCCCCAGCGTTTCCTTAACGAATGCTCGTTATGTCCAGAGTCACTGCCTGAGTGATCTGTAAGCAAAACAGGAATAAATTATTTGTACAAGAACATCGCAATGTTTTTTATATAGAATTAAGCAACTATTTGACAACTTAATTATTAGCTGCTGGTATTATATTAATTTCATTATCTAGATTACATTATTAGATTACGTTATTTTGCAGGTAGTTGCTAAGATCACGACATGCTAAAGTACTAAATCACTCTGACCTGCCTTTCTATATTTAACAAATGTGCTATCCTTGTGATTTTATGTTCAAATAACCATCGGCAAGGGTGTTTTCTCTCAACTATATCTGTGTTAATTTATTCCAATTACTTAGAAATGATGAATAGCTGCTACAGTACGATGAGAGGATAATTGTACCGAGGATGAGTGGAACTATCTTGTCTGGGCTATTAGATTTGAATATGTGAAATTATTTTTGTACCACCGTTCAGTTACACCATAAGGATTCAGGAGATGGTTTTGTGACTGCTTTACTGTATTATAGCTGATGCTTATAAAGGGTGTGACCAATGACAATGTTAGGGAGCAAGACTCGCAGTGTAAGCCTATTTATCTATGTTTCAATGATGGCAGTATGTTGAGGGAGCAGAGTATGTAAATATTTTGTACAATTGAGAAGTTGGATGGAATAACGGTGTAACTCAATAAATGTAGTTTTGAGAAAAAAAAAGCGAAAACTTCTGGCACCTTCAAATTTAAGATTGAAAAATACTCCTGTCAACTGTATATTCATAAAAGAAAATAAACAGGTTTTGCAAAAAATCTATTAAATTTAGTCGACAAGCCTCAAGTTACAGGCTAATTTAAAAATGCAATTACGCCGTTATTCCAAATAACGTGCTAATTTATGTTTGCATTTACGTCATTTTTCCAAAGATCAGTATATTTTCCATTGTTTTGGAAGTGAAACAAGCCCGTGCAACAACCAGGAAGTGAAGTGACAAAAAAAAGAGAAATCACAAAAATTCAGATTCACAATAGTCGCGTTCCAGATTATTGCTCCAAAAAGTCCAAAGTGCACATTATACGCAACCCAATGTTTTTATGCTATAGACAGGTCTAAAACGATTCAATATGTGCATTTTAAGGAATAACGACGTAAGTGAATCTAAGCCGTTTTTCCACTTAACTCCTCAATTACAATATTAGACTCTCAGTATATCCATGTTTCAATGATGGCATTATAGCGAGGGAGAGAAGTATATGAATATTTCATACAATTAAATCCACAAAAAAAATTTCCAGATGTTTCTGTCTTAGTCATTCAAAGTGCTGATAACATAGAATCTCTCATCTACTGTGGTTGAAAAATTGTACAATTTGAAGTTTATAAAATTTCTTTGTGACCTATTTTATTAGGAATAATACAAAACCATTTAACTGGGTTTAATATTTTCAGTGTTAAGTATTTAAAATGTTTAATGGTTAGATTAAAATTGTATTCATAATTTAAACATCAAACCATAGTGATAGGATGTAGTACAGTGGGATCAGGTTATTATAATCAAATCACGGATGTTATTATCAGTCGGTTCCAAGACACTGTTTATTAATATTAACAGCCAGCCATTGTTATAAAAAAGCACTAGTCCCAAAGTGATGACAATAACCGGATTCTACTGTAGTAGTGATCCTGCATTTCACTTCCATGGTCCAAACTAACTTAATATTACCACTGTCTCCACCTTACACTTATGTTCCAACTTTCTTCTCACCTCTAAACATGCCAAAATGTTCTGGAGTGCTGGGTCGTCCTGTTGTATGCCTATCACTCGCAACACGAGAAATATTTCTGTTAGACTTGGGAACATTGTTATTGTTCCAGTGTGAATGTTCGCTTCCATTGTGCGTCACTTCTGTTGCACTGGCGAGTGAAAACCGTCGAGGATTGATGGAATACTTTACACCATTTGTCAATCGTTCATGTTTTGGGCTTGAATTATGATGGGGCTGTCTTTCCCAGTTGTCATTTTGTTGATAATAATGCTGATGAGAAGAAGCGGATCGTTGATGATTTCCATTTCCGTTGGCAATGTAGTGCATGCCATTGCCATTGACTAGTCCTCGTGGCGAACCTGAAGATATTGACGATCGTGTGGCAGTGCTGCTGTTGCTTGCATAATGTGTTTTCTCATGTCCATTAGTGTGGATGTGTGAAGATGAAGCGTATGACGACGTCGTGCCATTTGTTCGCATGTAATGCTCACTCGATGGTTCTTTGTGTCGCACTTGCACAGAGGCAAGTGATGAACCTTCGTCGTAGTAGTTAAAATGTTCGCTGCTCATACGAGATGATGAACGGCTGTGGTATAAGGATCCGTGAGGTGTGCTCGTAGGTGTTGCCTTGTTAGACATTTTGTATGACGGTGTCGAAGGTGGCGTTTCAGTATCGGCCAATGTACTCGAGTCAAAGTCGATATCCGTCATCACTGAAATATTAAAAGTAAACATTCAATTAAGGCAGTTTCAACTATACAAATCAGATGTATATTGTAAACATAATCGACAATTATAGTGTTAAATAGCGTTAGTGCAACAACAGAACATTAGGACTGGTTGTATAAAAATTTGTACCATAGTTCCAAACTTAGGTTGAGAGACATGTCTGTTAACATTATTGATTATGTTTATGCTTATGTTATCTGTTTATCTTGTACCTTCAAACAACATGACTCAGTGTTCCAAATACATCCTACAATCTGCTAATTGAAAACAACCACTGTCCATGTTTGACCACATACAGTATTATAAATAGCATGTCCAACAGTGCAGAGTTTTTTCTTACATTTTGGCCAAAATATTTCTTTTCTCTACATTATTGCAAACTGTTCATAACGCTTTTATCACTAGTGATGTCTCAATGTTTTCACTTATTGGTTCTTGCATTTACACTTACATGAAAGCCGATTTCTGGAAGCTCTTGGTGTTCCAAGATGCTGATCAACTGGCCTCATATGTCCCTGCATTTCCTGTGCCACTGCCCTATTGACACGTGCTGCTTCTTGTTGACTATCAGACAGCGTATGTTGCAGTGGAAGTTTGGATCTGTCGAGAAAAAACGATAGAACAATAAGTTCACTTGTTCATAATAAGTCTGTTTTTTGTACAGGACTGAGAACAATATTCTACAAGCAAAATCAAATTAAACATTATACAAAATATCTTCTTTTCAAATTTGTTTATAACCAATTTCCATCATACAGGTTGTCCCAAAAAAAAAGTGTACACTTTGACCCTCGATGATTACAAATGCAAGATACATCTAAGTTTTATAATTTAAACTAAAGGGGAGAAATGTAACATTTATCTAAGTATTGAAATTGTTTGAATTTACGGCTATTATACAGGGTGTCCAAAAAATGTATACAAATATTGATTGCCTGTATCCAGTAAGCAATAACACATTAAATTTTCGTTCTATTCAGGTATAACTGATTTGAAATAATGGCTGAAACAGGACTAGCTTTGAGGAAAGGAAATTTATTCTAAAGTGCTACTGAAAGTGCAAGAAAAGGGCAAAGACACTTTAGCCATTGAAAAAAACATGCATTCAAATACTACCAGATCAGTATTGTTTGCAATTCCACTGGTCTGTGGTATCGGCAGTGCCTGGATCAGAATGGCCATTAATTCAAACACTTTGATGAAACTTGGAAAGAGTCATCTAGTTGGAATTACACTAAATAGAAACTTACAGTGAAACTTCTCTAACTTAAACACCTCAGACTCAAATTTCTCTATAACTTGAATTTTTTTCCACTGTCCGTTGGGTGTTTGAGTTAGCGAAGTTTGACTGTAAGCCTATCTTAATAAATATGTAATTTATAATCATTCAAAATGTGTATACACGTTTTTGAGACAACCTATATTGAATAAAATGAAGTAAACAAATTTCATTTCAATTAAAAGTATAACTCACTGCATTAAAATTAAGAGTTTAATTCAAACAACCAAGGTAAACACTTTGGTTGTTTGAATTAGAATTACGATTGACATACAAATTTCTTCCAAAACACTAAAGGTGAAATGACACGGTCAACTTTTCTACAATTTTACTGCAACTTTCATTACAATTTTTCTGCAACCCACCAGTGGCATCGTGTTTCACTCGATTGCAGCTGAGGTAAACACCACCGTTGGTGGATTGCAGATTAAAATTGCAGCAACATGTGTTGAAAAATCAATCATGTCAGTTGGCCCTAAAAATACAGCAAGTTCTCAAAGTGCAAATTTGTAGACAAGATTGCTCATTTTCTAAAATTTAAAATTGTCAACAGATTGTTAAATATTTTGGCTTTGCAATCAGTTTACTTCGCATGTACACTACTTACCTTTACCGTTGTGTATCTTAACACCTCTGTCACACGCAATTGTTGGTGTGGCAAGTTGAATGAATTTGTCAACCACTGTGAAGTCAGCTTCTTGACAAACCAGTTTCAAATGGTTTGGCAAGAAGCTGATGTCTTTAAGTTCATAAATTTTTCTACTTACCACACCAAAAATGGTGTGGACCGTAGCCTTTAACAAAATGATAGTTTTCAGATTCATCAGTGATATTAATTTTTACGATTCATGTTTGGTGCATAAAGTACAAGCACTAATTATGATTCAAATTAGGCAATTAAATACAGACTAATAGATGATTAAATAGTTGGTCCATGTCCAATATTTACAACCTCTTGTCAATACGTACCTAAAGTGTTGCAGGCCATCTAACATTTGAGATGGAAAATCTCGTGTGAGTGTGTGCCGTAAAGCCTCTCTTCGTCCTTTGCTGGCTCTGACTGTTTCTTTTAGTGCCTAAAAAGAAAACAAAACAGAATAAGTTTTATCACCTTAATTTAACACATATTTAACATATATTTTTAACACATATAATATATTCAGTGGAAAATCTGAATACAACAAGTATACGGTACAATCTTTGTAAATTGATAATCAGTTGGAAGGGTTACGGTACAGTACAATCTTTGTAAAATGATAATTATCAGTTGAAGGGCTTTGGGCAGAATAATGGTAGCCACATTTTTGAAATTGTTCAGGAGAGCTGTTTTTCTGGTGAGAAACTCCATACTGAGCAACAAGGTGATTCTCTGTCTATACTATAGCCTATTATGCTGCCATTTTGTGGAAAATCCAAAAAGTGATGAAGTAACAAAATAGAAACAGTACTGAGGAACAGTTTGATGTAAAAATGTTTGTTTGTTTTTTTAAAAAATATGTGGGGCTTACCATTATGATACCAAGCCCTTCAATTATAATGTTGATGTTGTTGTGTTAGGTTTTCATCCACTTTTCATTTAAACAAATTTGTGTATGAAAGTGTATAAATAAAAATTGAAGCAACTGTTCTACATTGTAGTGTCAAGTTAGACATGTTAAACTAAAGGGAGTTTATCACTTGACCAGAAGTTAGAAATTGGATATTTTTGTTATAGGCCTACCTTCAACCAATCTTCAATTCCATTTTTACACCGAAGGTAAAGCTTCCCTTCTCTCTCCATGTATATAATCGCTATGGGTCCTCCCTTGCGTTCTTCCCGTTCCACACTGTCAACTTCAGTAAGACCCACCTGTTGGAAAAGAAAGTGAGAACTATTAGTTTGTGAATCAAATAAGAAATTTTAAGAAGGAAAACACATGTCTACTTTAAAACTGTGACCAACATAATTCAGTGACTGTATTTCAGGCCCGTAGCCAGGGGGCCCACCCCGAAACATTTATATGTTAGAATAATAAAATATTAAAATAATAGTACAGTACATAATAGAACACTTAATAATTTTACAAGTAATATAATCAAACCAATTTAAATTTGTTGAAATAAAACTGCTGTTTTATTTCAGTTTTACCTACTTTTCCATTTGTGCAATTTTTACCTAAATTCGAATATACAGCATACAAAGAGCAAGAGTTGTTTACCAAGTCTTTTTATTATATTCCCAATCCCAGTAACCAGTGGTGCAACCGGATTTTTTTAGTGAGGGGGAGATTTCCGAAGATTTCGGGAAAGGTTTTAAAGTGGTTTGTGCATTGTTTTCCCATTTAGTGGCCAGGTTTTTTACACGCTATCTAAGAGCCAAATTGCAAACTCTTGTAACTGCAAACAAAATCCTGATTTTCAGATATTAACTAAAGTATGATATAAAATTGCCTTCAGTCTATGCAGTTCCGACAACTTTGAACATACAAAACTGACATTTCTGAGCTAAAGTATGGATATACGAAAATTTTGAAGTGTAACCCCCCCCCCCTCGGGTTTGGCTCGTCTTTTACATATTCAACTCAAATAATGCATTTTATTTTTCCAATTAGGCTACGATAATTTGGCTCTCAGGTAGCGATTTAATGTTGAATCTTCCAGTACTTTCCTGAAACGTGACCCGTGAGAATAACAAGCGATTATATTGAACTACAAGTTCAAAGTGTTTTTGTATAGTAACAACAAGTCCTAAGCTTTGAGACATTTTATGGTACTGTATTATTGCTGAAACACCATAACAATGAAGTGCTCTATAGGTAATAACTTACATTTTTTTTAGGAATTTGTTTAGGCAGGGTGCATCCATGTCATTTCTATTTTCATATTGAAGAGGTCATTAGTTTAATCTCTTGCAGCGATACTATTAGTTACTTGTTACTAATCTATTATTGCATTGGCCAGTTCAACTTAACATATTTTTCTAACCATCGAAAACATTTCTTATTACATGTATATTTCATCTTAACACTGGAATTGAAAGTTTAATACCTACAAGACCAGTCTTTTCATAACATTTCACACTATTACCAGATTGTGTCATGTTCTTAAAGGGAGAACTAAAACTCATTTGTCGCCTAATTTTTGATACTATTTGTTCAACGAGTACTTATCTCGATGTCCTTCATAAGATTTTTGTGTGTCAAAATTATGACCGAAAGTTTGATGTGTAAGATTTTCTGATAGCAGGGCAAAATCGACACAAAAACAAAGGGTCCAAGTAATCGCTCGCTAATGGTGCTAGATTGCGAATGTTTACGATGTTGACACATTTTTCTTTATAACATTTGGTTAGTGAAAGAATGCCATTCAGTGTTCATTTTGCATGCAAAAAAAAATGCGCAACGGAAATACTAGAGCCAGCTTTACTCGTATAATAGGGCTGTGCTTTTGGAATTGTGCTTGTGTGTGATGACATCTTTTCCAAAGTGACAACTGTTAATTATCTATCCTCCCCAACACGTGCTCCTCGCGTGACTCACAATGAGCGCATTCATTTCAGGTCCTGTGCAGTCATTAAAAGTGTGAATATTAACGAAGCGGAGATTTTCGTCGATAGCGCGAGATGATAAAAGTGTCATAGAGGTTAGAAACTTCTCTTATCGTCAGCGACGTCCACGTCATTTACCCCATTGGAATGTTTTCTCGTCTAATTAGCATATTGTCGCATCAGTATTCGAATCTGTCCACACTGCACAGGGTGTCTCTAACATTCTTGGCTGTCTTCCGTTTTGGTCCATTGAATCTGAACCAATAATGTTTATTAAAGAAAACTAATTCTGTCATCAGATTTTAGCGTTTACTTTATATACCGGTACGGCAAAAGAATTTAGTTGGAGTAGGCTACAAAATGTTACACGACTTTAATGAATAGCTGTCATAAATTTCGCTTTAATGGTCATACGCGAATTGATTATATCCTATCACTCTGAAACAAACCATATTGTGAATTGGCTTCACGGAAGCCTATTGTTACGACCCAATCAGCGCACCTTGGTTGGAGTCACGTGGATTAGCTGGCAATACGAAATTTCAATTGCAACGATTCATTGACACACGAATTCCAAAACAGACAGCCAATGAGGTGAATAGCACATGAACAACCAAAATTAATGACGCACTGAATGATGGACAATGCCGATGACTGATAGGCATACTACAAGTGGTGCGCAGGTTGAATAATCCTCACTAGGGAGTCAGAGTTTCTTTTTAAAGAATCTACTCTGTTTGATGGATTAGCTACATCCGACGTTGATGCATCCAGCAGACCTGATGCGGTGATTAATCTCCAAATTGAATTTGAATCTGATGAGATTAGTTCTCTTACATTCGTGGCTGCTGCTAAACTTTAAAGCATTGTTAATCTCGGAATGTTAGAGTTAATGCCTGGATGCATAAATTTTTCAATAGGGGGAGGGGTTTTCTAATAACCCCTCAATTCTCTTTGTCAATTTTGACCCATTATAGTATCACCACCAGATGTTTAATACAGGAACATTGTCACAGAGAAATTCTGACCTATATGCAATTTTGTTTTCTTTTTTACCAAAAAAAGATGCTCAATATATACAAGAAAAAATCGCTATTATGCGATTGTATTCAGGTGTTGCAACTGCTTGTTTTTTCAACAATGGGTACGCCATGTATGATAACGAATTCGAGCTCTCTTGCTTAAATTATCAGCTGTTTTTCTATAATGATAATTTCGATGTATGATTGATCACATGCCATTTTGGATTTTATATAAGATTTTCGAAGAACATAACCAACGCATAAATTGAGGAATGCTTGTATTCGTGGTTATTTTTTTTTATAAAACTAACCTGTTTGAGTACCTCACATGGCCCTGTACCGTCCTCCCTCAATATCAATTTTTGCAACAAAAAAGAAGTCATGCGATCCGAAACATGTACGTAAAGTACATTATTAAAAAACTCAAGGCAATAAAATGGAATTAATTTTTAATCTTTTACCCCCAAAAAACGTAAAATTCATTAGATGATTAGAATAAATTGGTTTAAAAACACAATCTAAAACCAAATGTGGAGTTAGATGCTTGTGATATTTTTATCAATGCAGTTGAAACCAGTGCTTAATCGTAACCAAGTTGATTTTTTTAAAGCCCATTTATGTACAGAACATTCTAGACATAGTTAATCCATAATCCGTACTTGCATAATAAATTTCGAACCTATACAGAGTGTTTCAGGAATCAGGACCTATGTTGTTAAAAACGTCCCGGGCATGTAGAAGGATCAGAGAGAAGTAAGTTCATTTCATGCGAAAAGTTTAAACATCGCGTCACATGATACAGATGCCCGAAATATTGCAAAACTTGCTACCAGCCCACACAACATGTGTGTATTGCGATCTAGTTCACCATACATTTAACATTTCGGGCGTCTATATAATTACGTGAATATTGTTTTTCAAAACTTCGGAAATTTGTAACAGAGGTCCTGAAAAACCTATAATAGTACTATTGCTATACAGAGTGTCTCAGTCAAAGCTTACAAATTTTATACTCGAAAAGCTTATATAATGAAAATTTTGGATATAAAAGCCACCCTCGCCACTAAAAAGCAAGAATCAATGCATCTTCTCACATATTAATCAGCCCTCTTTAAACCGCCACCCTCGTTTACCGCTATAGTTGTATCCAGCACCAAGGATGGCAGTTTAACGAGGTTCGACTATATATCTCATAGTGTACTGTACATAGTTTTTTAAATAAAATTGTATGTTTAAAAGGAGGTGTAATATTTATCTTTCATTTCAATATGAAAAATCCGACGTACTACATATGTGACTTATGCTTAAGGGTTGTGGAACACATTAATTATGTAAGTCAGAAATCAGCTATATTATATTATATTATATTTTATCTTCTTAGTTACCTTAAAGATGAAGTTGCCCATTTCTGAGCTGGCAATACCTCTGCTTGCTTTGTGGAAGCAGATGAGGTAATCACGAGTGAGTACGAAGAACCTTTCTTTCCAACGACTGAAAAGACGATCTCGTTGTTGCCATAACAGACCTTTCTTCACAGAACAGTTCTCTTTTTCGCAGGAACCCTATACCATAAAAAAAAAAGAAAATACATTAAATAATTAATTATACGTATTTTTTCCCACTTTATAATCGAGGGAAATGAGACCCGAGGAAAAAGGAAACGTTAAAAGCTTTTGTTTCTTCGGCATTGTGATTGTATTAGGTTAGGGAGAAAAACAAGACACGACCTCGTCACCGCAAAAGGAATTCGGTTCATTCATAATTTTGTTTTAGCCATCGATGTGATCTAATTTGTTTTGAGGTTTGGCCTTTTTTTTTTCCATTACATGGGGGCTATATGATTGCCAACATCTGTCGAAAAGGGCTGATTCATTCTAGGAGAAACATCCTGCATGTTTTGTGGGGAAAAATTGTTCACAACTCATTGAAAATGTATGTAGCATGTGAAATGTTTCTGTTGTTGAAATAAATTATAGTCCTGGTGCTATAGGTCAATTTACGATAAATGTTTCCGAGCGTTGATGATGTGGCGTTCTGCGTTGTCATTTACCAAGATTACCTAAACCTACTACACTATAATTTTGTTTACCTATTTCGCTGTGAATTATAGCAACACAAAGATTGATTTTTGTGTGTGAAATACTATTGTTATTTATTAGTATTGCCACTTTATGAAGATTTCGATATATGCGGGAATTTTGCATAAATCGTCTTGTCATGGGGTATCTTATAATGAATGTATGCCGGTTATAGATCTTTTTATACTCTTTATATTAGCTTCACTTGTGAGTGAGTGATTGAGTTGTGAGTTTCTACATATAAGAACAAAACATACTCGATAAATTTTGATGAGTGGGGTGTCTACGGATTCGTTTCAGTGTATCGAGTGTCATTGCCTATATGGTGTTAATTAGAAACCAACATGGCTAAAGCTTTATGCCAGTATATAAAGAGTATGAAAAAGGATTTTTAATGTACTTGTTATATTAGTAAAATTTTTGATATGTGAATAAATATTGTTATAAATATTTTTAAAGTAAAATACTGTTATATTATTATGCACGGTAACCCTAAACGAATATATTGAAATACTGTTACGTAGAATATTGGTAAAAAATACTACATATAAAATTTAGGTTGTATAAAATAATTGCTATAGTTCTCATATACCGTATAAAAAATATTGCATTCGTAATAAACATTATAAAGTGTGTCAATAAACAATTTCTAATGAATTTATCAAAAATTTCAAAATAATATATATATTGTAATATACCAATAAATGCTCGATAAATAAATAAGAAGTATTAAAAATAATTATACAGGGTGACTTAAAGTTATGTTAATGTCTTTTTCACAATTAAAAAATATAATAAAAATTTTGTAAAATTTAGGTGTTAACAAATAGGCGTTTGTCATATAGAAATGTTTATGGTATTTGTTATAGTACAGTAAATACGTTAAAAATATCGAGTAGCTGAGAAGATGATGTATTTTCATCCATGTTAAATATCATTTCACAATGTGAATCAGGAAAAAAAAAAATCAAAACGAATACCATTGTAATACCACCACTTGTTATCATGTTTCCAAGGCCAACATACCATATAGTCGACGTCAATAACTTTTATTTTGTAAGCCTTCATTATTTTGTTTATTTCGTTCTTAATTTTAATTGTCACTTTCAGTAAAAATACCATTTTTGAAGAGAGAAAAAAAAATTGTGAACGAGAGAGAACGTTCACCCAAAAACTTTCCATGCATTCGAAGTTTAACAACCACTTTAGAAATTATACACTTAATTGCTCGGAAAATTGTATTATTTTTCTTCACAATTATAAACCACAAATGAAAGTGAAGAACACGTGCGATCATCATCGTTCTAAAAAAAAAAAATCACCTAAAGACATTTATAGTGTCTACGCCAACAAAAAACATCAACCAATGTTTGACATGGGAACCAAGTTAGAGTCGCAATTAGCAAGCACTTTGGTGGTAGTTTTTAGCAATTTGGATAGTGGAATTTTAAATAACGAAATGTAAACAAGTGAGTGGTGTAGTAGTAGTATACCAGTGACTAAGTGTTATTTCACTCGCAATAAACTATGGAGAAAGCCATTCACGCCTATTTTCAGCAACGGTTATGTATTGTGTTGGGCTCAAGTGGCCTTTCGGCCTTCACACAGCTACAAGAATTCGAGCTATTATCAATTACCAACAGCTGTGGTGATTCATTTCCTAAACCAGACATGGATAGATATATCTTTTTTTTTCCCTATTGCTTCTCCCTTTTGTTGTTAATAATCATCCTCTCCCATGTTTTTCAAGTGAAAAGTCACGCTCTACACCCATGTCGAGACCTGTGTTGGTCATTAAAGACTTGTTGTGATATCTGTCGAATGTATGCCAAAAATGACTATGAAAAGCCCACAAGTATTGGGATGTGCATACCGTAGGATGGAACGTTTTTTGTTCTGTGTAAAAGCACATATGGAATCAACTTAAGATGTTCCAGCTAAAAAAGCTACAAGTATTTGGTGAACATCAGATTCAAATATGCAAACAGTTTGTAAGCACAATATTCTGCATGTAAAAATAGCAAATAAACTAAACTCCAAATGTTTGTACTATGTGGGCCAACATAGGTGTTTGTTCCAAATATGTACCCTATTTTAGTTGTTTGTATAATAGGTATCGTCTGTTTTTTAGAGCAAATCTCTACGAATCGATAAAATGGTTCACGGGATGATCGCGAACACCGTAAAGTGAATGTGTTGAAAAATTTAACCGGAATGCTTGGTACCGAGAAACCAGCGAACCTATCATTTAGCTTATGGGTTAATTCCTCAATAAATTTCACTTGCCACGTTTGCTTTCAGAATACCTAAACGAAAACATTGTTCAGAAATGCGTTCGCTGCCATTAAACATTGAGAAACTTATCAGAGGAGATCTCGAGGACATAAATGATTCAAGAATAACAAAAATCAACAATTGTATACAATAAGAACATAATTTAATATATTATTTACGCAATTAATTATTTCTTCATATCACCGGCAATGTATAGATTACCTTGTCTCTTTCTTTGGCACATCTTGTAAAACAACTAGTTAGTTTAAGTTAGCATCATTTTCCCTGAAACAAAATGCAAGCATATTTTTAAACCTAAATTCTAATTTAATGCTAATTTCATGCATTGTTCATACAAACCAGGCTTAGCATTCTTTATTTATATGCCCGGGTTCTACACATTGCCGGTATAAAATGTGAATCGGTATTTAGTTTATTAATACTACACGTGATGACGTGAGCAAATACTTGAACCAAAAAATAGGAAAATACCTGCCTACTTTTGACTGACCAGGTAGACACCTTGACACAAACATCTGACGTTTTGCCTTCTTTGTAATTAGAGGCTTGATCACAGGTAAAACACTAGACAAAAATCAAACAAGAAAACAACTCCCACCTACAAACTTCCTTGTCTCTTGTCTTTTCTGTTTGTATTTTTGTCTGGTTGGTGTTTTACCTGTGATCAAGCCTCTAATTATAAAGAAGGCAAAACGTCAGGTGTTTGTGTCAAAGTGTCTATCAAATCAGTCAATTATTTTTCTTTGGTTAAGTACAATATTTGCTTACTCGTATTAGAATGATATTTAAAGTAACAAATTGCAAACGTTTTTTATTAATACTAATAAAAACAAACTTACAGATCCATCTAATAAGAATATATCGCTCTGGAACGCTCTGACGTCATTACCTTAACAGCGACGTCATGATACAACGATACAATCATTGACTCATAACCACACGAGTGTAAACAGTCAGATTAGACAAAAATTAAAACAATGAACTCCCCAACAACAGAATTTGAATAGCAAATAAGCTTAAATAAAATTACAACAATGATCTACTTATAAAGAAATCCCTGAGAGGTGTGTAGTTATCATAACAAAACGGAATGTAAAAATAACTAACGATATTAAGTTAAATCATAATGAAATATGCCCTCCCCCCCATCATTATTGGTAGACATTCAGCTAGTCGTCAATAATAATGTATATACTAATGCATTTACAGTTACCACAGTAAAACCTCTACAGTACATCAATTTATTGTAATTCCAAAATCACCTTTCAAAATTACATAATTAAAATATTTTTTAACGTCAAATAAGCTTACATATTTTGAAAAAAAATAATATTTAATTAACACTATGGTTGTTGGTTAACTATCGACGACAATATACTGTAAATAGCCATTGTTTTGTTTGGCACCAATTATTTCGCGAAATTACTTCTTATCAAGTGAGTTTAATCTTGTATGTTGAAGTTTATCCCATAAGTGGGTGTTTGTTTGATTTCAAAACAGATAGCCTAATAATAATACAGTACAATGTATATTTTGTTTATTTTTAGTGTTTTTTTCCACAAAACTTTTAAAACAGCTTGTATTTTTGAGAAGGTCGTTTTCCATGAATTATTTCTTATGGGGGAGAAAACTGATGGTACGTTATTGAATTCAACTCCCATTTATGCTGCTGACTTTTTAATGAGAACGAGATGGATGAGATGACTATTTTAGAAGTGGAAAATTGGTGGAGTTTTTCTTCTTCTTTTGAGTTACAATTTTTCTTCAGTGAACACAGCATTAAATATTAAGGTTGAGTGGTAAGGTTTAAGAACAAGTGGTTGTTTTTCTTATCCACGCACAAAAATAAGATAAACACAATTTTGAAAACAAAATGGTTAAGTGTCGTATTTTTAAATTGATGTCATGTGTTTTAAATGAATCAACTGACGATTATTATACCTTGTAAAGCTGAAATAATTCGTGTTACTGTCTAGCTCAGAAATTCAATACTGTGGATAAGTGTTTCATCAAAAATTTATCATTATTCACTTTATTCAATATTTAAAAGTTAAAAAACCGTTTAGTTTCAACAAATTTGTTATTTCAAGTAAAATATATATTTTGATTATCTGGGAAGTCAAGACTCGCGATGATTCAGCAAAAATCGCGAATACGCGAAACAAATCGAGAATGTGGAAGAGTGAGTGTACAGTGATCCTCGATTTATGGGGTACGTTATATAAAAAACATGGCGTATGATCGAAACCCGCATATATCGAAATTTTCATAAAATGGAAAAACTACTTGGTGGTCAGTATTTTGCCACAGGTGGCATACATATTACTACTGTACAAAAAAAAAAACAATAGCAGTAGTTACTTGTACACTGCCGCATAATAGCAAAATTTTCCTGTACCGACTATTCGTGAGAATTTCTCTTGTCGCATAATAGATACATTATCTATACGGAATTTCCATACAATCTATACGAAACTCGCATAGATCGACTCCCTGTAAGTTGACAAGTACGCTATATTAAAAATGCTTTTTAAGCATATACGGTACCTTACTGTCATATAAGGTACCGTATATGACAGTATGAAAATATTGTGTATAATAATATACAGTATGTATATACTGTATGCATGCACACACAGAATGCAAAAAAATTGGTTTTTGATTTCTGCATGTTTCGATCTATGCTAATTAAAATTTATGCATGTTTTGAGTAATTCCGTTTTTTGATTTATGTGAATTTAAATTTATGCGATCGTCAAATAATTCGATATTTGCTTTATCCGAGTTTTAACTACCGGTAATTTTATTTTTGATTTCTGCAATTTTCGATTTATTTATTTGTAAATTTGTTTGTTTTTTACATTGAACTTATGCGGTTTTTAATTTACGCGAAAGACTTACACAGTTCTCGTTTTATGCATTTTTTTTTGTACATTGGACTATACAGTACATAAACGACTGTAGATGGCAGTCGTTCAATTCCCAGCTCAAAAACTCACTCACTCACAAGTGAAGCTAATATAAAGAGTATAAAAACGGTAATTCTTTTTTACACCTAGATTTAACAAACTAGGTTAGGATTTTCAGGATTGAATGGAAAATGTAACCACAATATAAATAACCATAGTTAATTGAAACCAGTTCGGCTTTTTACTTTTTTTCAATTAGATATGGTACTTACACCCACATAATCAAGAACGCCTCTAAAAACAGAATGAAAACTTTTATACATGCTAATTTGAGCCATCAGTAAGCTATGCACTAATGAAAAATGAACCAGTTTTCCTTCGTAATTAAGTTACGACCATTTGCTAAATAAAGTTTCATAAAGAATAAAAAATTGTAACAAGGCTTTTGTTAACTATTGAGGGCTCTAATGAATCATTATAAACAAAGTATATACAGTAGGCTACTGTCTAACTACTAATCAGCGTAACTACTGCATCACATACATCGACGGCATCATGTATTATTTAGTGAGTCTTCGATTTATGCGATTTTTTATATGTGATTAGGCTAATATAATAGGTCAAGTTCCGTTATAGAAGATGATCGTTATATGCAAGAAAATTCGCTATTATGCGATTTTATGCGGTGTGTAAAAGTTTTGCCACTTCATGGGTAGTTCCCACGAAGTGGCAAAACTTCGATATAATATTAAAGTGTTGATATATACAAGGTAGGCTCTGAAAAATTAGTGCAAGTTCTTTATGTGATTTATGCAAGTTCTTAAAATGCGATTTCGCTAAGTTATGTGACAAGAAAAATTCTTTCAAATGCTTGTTATATTCAAGAAAATATCTGTTATGCAATTCTGTGACTTACTACTGGTTTTACCACTTCATGAGAAATTCGATATATGCGATTTTATGTTTGCGCGAAATGTAACCCTCGCATAAATCGAGAACCTGCTGTATACAAAGGGTACAGTAACATATGTCCATGGAAGTAAAGCATGGTGGTGGTATGACGGAAGATGTTGACATTCAAATCGGAAAACAAATAAATGGAAGTGCTGAAGTGTGGAAGGCTGTGATAACATGGCTGTGTTAACTGATGCAGTGCACATTGAACAAGTGAACAACGAAAATACAGTTTTGTTTTGTGTACTTTTTTAGTGAATTCGGTAACTTTTTAGATCATTTTCAACGGACATTGCTTTCTATGGCGATTTATTTTTTTTGTATCAGCTGTACAAACACAACTGGTCGTTGAGGAGTGTAGGTTTATGATGGGGGGGGGGGGTTTGACGATCTACAGTATGTTGCTTATTACGAGCGTACCAATACAAGAGTTACCGTACAGGCGTCCAGTAATAAAGTTATTAAAATTTTAACGATTTTTCCAATATGCGACGAAAGAAATGCTACCAAATGTTCATTGTATACGAGAAAATTTCGTTATTATGCGATTTTGCATTGGTACACAAGTGACTAAACGGTCATTTTGTGATTTCGATTTATGTGAGGACTTCGCAAAAACAACTATCCCATAAATCGCATACGTGTGAAGCCATGAAAAGTTTAAGATTTTAATGCGTAAAGATTGAAGTCGAGAATGTGGAAGATCGCATATACAAATAACATTACTATATATAATAATTGAGTAATTCAATTTTTTTATTAAATTAAGAAATAAATTATAATTATGGCACGTGAATTATTTTTTAATTTTTATAATATAGTCACAAAATGATATTAAAAATATCGCTCACTTAGAATATCCATTTACCATGGCAAGATTTTGTATTTATTATTTGAGATTGTTATACATGTACATATAGGATGTTTACCATGAAACTTGAAAAGTTGAATAACAGTGTTGGAAGTTTATGGTGAACACGCTATATATTTTTCTGCAACATCAAATAAATTTTGAAAATGTCATCAACACACTCACAACTCCGACTTGTAGTGTAGGATACGGGTAATTTAATGACTAACACATTACAATAGCACTTTCCTGGAGGACAAAAAATACCTTTGTTTAATACCAAATTTGGTAGTAATTATACTGATAAGATATCAATATAACAGTTTCATTTCCATAATACAAGCTCGTTACATGTGTTTTATGTTGTTGGGCAACTCGCTCATGTTACAACACGACAAACGTCAATGGTTAGTTAGGTTCGTGCTTAGCATTCTTAACACCAAGGAGGAAAAAAATTATGTCGAAATGTCAGCTTTGTGTTAATCATGTTACTTAGTCATGACCAGGGTTAGTAAACACAAAAAAAAAAAAATATTAATAATTAAGGAAAGAAAAAAGATGGTAAAACTGTTAGTTTGCCTGTGTGTCAGTGGCGCTCCTTCTTCCAACGGGAAGTTCTATCATGCTGCTATGATAACGATGTTGTAAAGTCAACAATGTCGTTCTGTTGGTGATGTCCAAATCCACAACACATGGAGGAGAGTCCATGACAGCAATCGATGGTCGCATGGTTTTTAAACAAGGATGATGGCAATGATGACACTCGTGTGTATAAAGTTGGGACTCTGTGTCGTTGGGGAAAGCAAACGTTTGGACTACCAATAAGTCTTTTGCCTCAGGCTTGACAAGTTTAGAGACAAGTTTTATCAAGGAGGCGGAAGAACGACACACCTGATGATTGATAGTAGTAGCACAGTACAGTAGTCACAAACCAAGAAACAACAACAACACAACAAGTAATGGAAAAATGAAGCAAGTCAGTCGAAGAAATGAGTAATGGCAGCAGATGCAAAGAAAACTAAAAAGAAGTGTAGTGGGAGGAGGAGGAGACTTTAAGAAGGAAATTGTTTATGAGGATTAGTCATTGGCAATGATGCTTAATTTCAAAGAATCGATCGTTTAGAGAGAAACTAAAGCTGGTGCTGCTTGAATTAAAAGAATCTAACAATCTTGGATGGAAAAAAATTGGATTGTGAAATGTGGCGTGTAATCGATTATTATATATGTGTATAATACATAAACTAGTAAGAGAACCAAAACTTCTGTTTTCTTGATTTTGTTTTCCAATGTTGCCGGATAAGTAAGGATGCAATATACGTCAATAGAAGTCTCATGTTGAAAGGATGATCATTGTATGTAGTAAACAATGAAATAAGTTAATTAGCACATTAACAATTTGTTCTAAATTAATTAATTTTTTTAAATATAAATGTAGATCAACCACCATAAAATAAAATCTCTAGACTAGAATTGCAAGCAAAAATAATAAAAAATAATGTATACAGTATCTAATTTTTTTTATTATATTTTGCTATAATAGCGTTTTCTGGATAATGGAATGCTGGTTGACACAACTTTCACTGGATAGTTGTACTAAATTTGGTTAAAATCTTTAAATTGTAAAGTGGTGATTAGATTGAGTATCTCGTAGGGAGGTGATGTGCTGTAATTGTTATAATATACAGGGTGTACAAATCAAAAACAATTGGGAATATGTATAATTTTTTAATGTAGCAAAAAGTGTTAAATTAAAATTTATATAAAATGTAAAGCGTAAAATTGTTTACTATTTAAAACAATTACAACTTCAGTATTAACATGCTTAATTATTATTACAGACTTTTTATATTTTTCACTATTCACAAAATTATCGATTTACTAGTGATTTAATTTAAAAAGCAAAATACATACGCGTCGAATTGTTAACCTCCTCCTTTTTGAAGTCGGTTAAAAAATTAGATGAAAAATAAATTTAAGAATTAATTTTCAAAAAGTAACACCTGTTGCATGCGATTATTCGCTAAATTCATCACGTAATTGCGAGGTTTAGATCGACTTTCGAAAACTTTGTGATCTTGTTTATGGTCTATTATTGTATCTCATTTTTGCTGTCTATAAAACAATCTCAGAAATTGAGGTTAGTGGTACAATACTCTGTTACGGATCAATACGTTAAGTTTCACTGTCATATGTAAACATTCTATCGTTGATACTTTGTTTCTGAATCAAATTAACACTGTATAAGGTGGCTTCATATTTGATACAGATTCAAAACAGAAAATTACACTTTTCAAGTATAAAATGTATTTTATTATATTTAAAATATCTAGAGTAGTTGAGGTGATTATTTTAGTGAAATGTATCAATTAGTTTGGTCAATAAATCAATAAGCTATGACACCATAGTTTTGTTTGATTTTGTTTTTGTTTATCTCGTGATACACATGAGTAGGATGTGAGTAATATTGGAGCAAATGTAGGGCAAGGAATGCTGCTTTTACCAACTCGATATTTTTCATTGAAAACTCCAGCCAACGAGTTGTTCCACATTCCTACCATATTTAACCCTAAAGCAAAAAGGTTTTTTAACAGGGTTAAACATGCGTTAACCAGAATGCATAATCTATTAACATTCGCAACTTCTTCTTCTTCAACAACCGATCATCGGTAATGCCCATGTAACGAGGCATGAAAACAAAGTTTGGAAACTTATTTTCCGAAGAACAAAACGTATGTTTTGTACCATAGTCCATTAGGTTTTAAAGTAAAAGAGAAAAAAAAATCAGAGAGTTTAGCACTAGTACGAGTAGTGGAAGATAGGGAAAAAGCGAACGTGAAAGATAGATGTAAAGTTCAATGGCACGTAAAACAAAAGGGGAAAAATGAGTTCAAATACCCGAAAAGTTCTTTCCAAGGTTGTTGAAGTCCAAAACCTGAAATAGCCAGAAGTGTACTATACACTGTGTTACTTTTACAGTGAAAATAGAAGTATGAATACCGAGTACGAATTTTTCTAGTTCCGTTTCCATTCCCGGAGTTGAGGAAACAGGAAAGGTTAACTCCTGTTGTTGATAAAGAATTATTCAAGGATTCTGGTGCTTGCTTCTAGTTTCCAAAAAATGTTTCCATCATATGTACTATATTTCGTATAATACGGAGAAAGCTTTTTTTTGTGTGTCTTTTAAGGTGTAATGTAGCATGGTGGGATTTTTTTTAACAGGTAAAAGGGGGTCAGAGATTGCAGATGACCCCAATCCCACGATGACACTTTCGCATAGTTCCTTTTCTTTTTGCAGGTGTGGTATTTTGAAAGAGGGAAAAAGGGAGAGTATGTTTACCTGAAACTTGTGGGATTGCATTTTACCATATTCTCTCCTCCTTGCATTCAGAGACACCCTTTATATAAATGCATTATGTCAATAAACGTTTACTGTACATATAATACTGTAGTATGACATGATATATAATGTGCATTATAGTACTGTACTACATGCGTATGTATTTTTGTATGCATGCATGTATTTAATGTATATATATTAGGTTTGTATGAATGTAATGTATGTAATGAATGTACATAAGGTATTCAATGTACAATATTAGACTTTCCTACCCTGCTGATATATACTGTATATAAATAATAAAAATCAAACAGGTATATGGGAAAGTTTATTTATCAACCTTTAATTACCTGTTTGATTTTTATTATATGCAAAGTATGCAATGTATAACAATGTAATATACAGTATGTAATGAATGCAACGTATGTAATGAATGTAAAGTATGCCAAGTATGTAAGTGATGTGCAAACTGTATTTTGTTAAATACAGTATATGTTAAAATCGATTGGACAATTATAGTTATGACTACTCAAAACCGGATTTTAACTGAATTCGAGTTTTGACGGAACAATTATGCATAGCTTTTGCACATAAAATATTTATTTTTTATCACCACGGTTTCACATTAGTATAAGTCTTTTGTTGCACACTGTATAACATCACGAACGATGGTGGAATATTGCAGGTACATCATTGGAACCATGTAAGACATGTAAATTTGGTGTGTCCCACCCATGTAACCTTGGTGATAACCAATGATTACTTATATATTATCATCCTTGTTGTTTCCTCTTTTTCCAACCATGTCATCATTAATGTTTATAATCTCGGAAAAAACCGTAAAATCGTATAAGCAATTTTCGAATTATGCAAAATTTACTACATACTGTACAGTACTTGATTTACATGGTCAAGTGGAATTTGAACATGAGATAAAAATTGGTTAAAAAATAGTTTTGGTGCGAAGTGTGAGTTTATAAAACTAGAATTATCAAACATTTGCAAAAAAAAAATTGTATTTCTTATTTTTGTGCTAACTTTTTTGTGATTTCATCACTTATGCAAAACTGGTTTCTGGAACAATGATTACTTATAGCATCTCTAGATAATACATATTGTAAATTGTGGTTATAATACAGTAGTTGGTCACACCGCAAGGAAACTAAAAAGAATTGTAATAACAAATTTTAAATATTACCGATCATTAATTTTTTCTCAAGGTCTTTCTCAAGCTTTGTAAATACTGTTGGCATGAATGAAGAAAAGTTTGCAAAGAAAACTAATTGCTCTGTTTGCATGTCATTGCTATGCCATCAGACAGTAGTGGAGTTAGTAATTATTCGGAATGCCAAATTAAACATTCGTAATCAACAGCCCATATTCATTATGTCATCACGTGTTGTTTCTGTGCAGCCAGGCGTCAATTAACGTCAATTTACATAATACAAAGTGAATGGAAATAATGCTTAATTAAAACGATGGGGATGAGTTTTGTCGAATTAAATTGAGTACACAAAGCTCGGGTTTGTGTTTTTATTCCAATGAACCAAACTCTTTCAACTCTAATGCCACACTGTATATGTAAAGGTATTTGACCCGAATTGAGTTGCAGTGTTTATTGATTTCCTCCATTTGCCTCGAAACACAATTAATCTTTGCAAAGGAATGATTAGAAAAGCTTTCTTTCGCCACTGAATGATGAACCCAAAACGCCTGCAGCGGAGCTCATATATTAAACGTTGATGTACAGGGTGATCCACGTATCTTTCTCCCCATGGGAAAAAGTGGAAATAAAAGTTAAAAATTATTAATGCTATTATGTTGAATAATGAATGCTAACGCGTTTGTTTTACATAATAACTTCATATTACACAGGATGAAATAATTATCCAACTAATTTAAACAATAGAGGCTACATCGATAAAGTGAATTAAAAGTTGGTTTAGTTTCCTACTATTCGATCTTGATGGTGTATGTATATAGCCTATTTACTAATTAATAACATTTTTATAGAATGTCAGGCTTTTGGTCACCCTGTAGTCATAAAATAGCTCCTATCTACCCAATACTAGTACAAATTTATTTGCATTAGTTATTTATATTTTCATAAATATGCTATAATATAATTGAAGCGCGAGGTATAAAAGGGTGTTAAGTAATATTTTTGCAACTTTGACGAAAACGCATTTGAAGATCCGAGCTTGCATTGTTGGGCTACTTCACGCTTCTTGCATTAATATCTTTGCACATATTGTTGTTTCGCTCAAACTTATGCGTTAGGAAGGTAGAATTGTGTAAAATAACACATTCGAAAAATGCTTCCAGGTCATTTTTGACAAAAATCTCACTTGAACACCAGGCCCTTCAATTATACGTATAAATATAAAATAAATATACGTATATGTATATTATTTTAACCCTTTTGGATTACCCTGTTTATAATCACATTCCAATAGAACATCACATTGTCAGTAATAATAATAATAATGAGATATGTTGCAAATGAAATCCAGTGATATTCATATTTTATAAATAAATCAATTACTGTACATTTGTATTGTCTAGGATCACTCTTTACCACTGGTATGTGTATTTTAACGCAAAGCTATTCAAGTTTAATTCGCTGGATAAGCGATTTTTTATTTTTTGTTTACAAGTGAAAACAATCTCGAATTGTTTAATCATCGTTAAGAGGATTAAAAACGTTCAAATTTTTTTTTTTGGTCTTTTCTTTGCTTTAATTCGAAAGAAAGTTGGCCATTGTGATAGTTGTTTTTTTGTAGCATACTTGAATATTTCGTCTTTCATATCCCAAAGAACTTTGCCGTTAACTATACAGTGTATAAAAAAAAAAACCCACTGAAAATAATGGAATAGTTAATCTTTCCCACAGCCTTCCAACACAGAAACGTTGTTTGTGGAATGCAAAACCTTTCCCTGACTCGGATTTCAATGATCTATCCAACCCAAATGTCAATAAACTCACCAGAAGTTTCACAGACAAGCGATTTTAATCCGGTTCAGGTTGCAACTTTCACTGTAATTTTTGGAAGAAAAAACAACAACAAAACTAATAATAACCCTTGCGACACGACGTCCCCTGTAATGCGACATTCGTTTCTATAATCTCCATCTTATTCAGCAGCCACTATCAAAATTTTAACACATTTTTATAGATATGTAAAGCCAATTTTATGTTACAACCCATGTCACGTCACAAAAGACACGTTAATAAGAGGGTGTATCAAAAAATAAGTTTCGCTCGTGAATAAAAAAATAACAAAATGATATAGACACACATTAATGTGTGTCAGTGTAAATGTACACCTTTTAATAACTTATACACTTATTCGTTTAATTTCTGTTAGACAGAAATATTAGTTGCTCACACTTATTGGAAAGTGTGAGTAACTTTTCGAAACCCCCACTGACAAAGTCGCTCCCCAGTTTTGTGCAACCATTTCAGGACCACCATTTTCACAGTTTCATTGGTTTGGAACATTGTTGCCCTTCAATTTCGCCTGTCATTTTATCGAACAAGTGGTAGCCGGACTTGAATAACCACTGTTTCGGTTGTTATTCACGCCCTCGAATAATAACCGCAGGAAAAAAAAAACCTATATTTGCAATAACAACCGCGGTTACTATTCAAATAAAATTATAATCATAATCGAATAAAACTTAAAATCAAAATTTTCAAAATTCACGTCAAAATTATAATCGAATAAAATCATAAAATTATAATCAATAATAACCGCGGTTACTACTCGTACCTGTTACTTTTTTCATTGGAAATATAAGACTTTATATTTACAGTCCTATCCAAACATATTTAAATGCATATCCCCTGTGACGCGATAGCAGCTGTAACACGACACTTGAGCATCAAATGGTGTTTTTAATTGATCGATTTCTATTAGTGGAATCGCGGTACCTCATTACCCCCAAGATCCACTAAGTCTACACTAGATCCACTCAGTTACGCTCGGGAGCTTTAATAACTTGATTCGCATTACTTGCTTTTTTTTTCTTCCTTTTTTTTTATAAAGAAGTGATCTTATTTGAAGTGAAGGCCATGTTTTACTAGACTGAGGAAAAAAAATACAACACCAACCAACAATTTCTTTTTGCAAAGAGACAATAATCGTGTTGCATAATAGGATGAGAGAAAATAGGTTTTCTTGTCCCAAAATTCTTTCTACTTGGCAACAGTAGTTTTTTTGAAGATATTTAGCTAAAAGTCAACGCACAGTTAAAGTACCGTAGTATATTAGAATCTTTACATTTCGAATGTGTAAATGTAGATAATGAGATTTAATTAATGTTTACAGTGTTTTTGTTGTATTTTCTTTTTAATTCAAGATATTTCAGAGTTTCATTCCGGTTCTACAACTGTAAAGGCTGCTTGACATGCAATTTTAGGTATGACAAATCGAGTTAAAACTATGACGTCAGCTTTTTTCACCCAGTTTTCATTGGTTGGAGAAAAGCTGACGTCACAGTTGTCAACAAATTGTCCGAGTTGCCATTCCTAAAGTTGCGTGTCAGGAGGCCGAAATACGACATTCATCTTCCATTCGTATATTATGCAATTTTTGGTACTGTATATATATGATTGGAATTTATTAATTAAATTTTAGAATTAAAAATTAATTATTTTAATTATGAAGTGTACAAAATCGATTGCGTAAATGTAAAGATTCCATTCATACAACTCATTCATCGGATTGTTCAAATTGAAATTTAATCTTTTCATTAAAAAAAATTTTTGGTTCAAAAATTTAACCTTGGTTAGTGGATGATTCATTGAATTCGGTCTCACGATTGATGAAATTTAAAACCCAAAATTAACACATTATAATTTTATATCCAATGCGTTTTATACCATAGAATTTGTCAACAAAAAAAAGTCACATGATGACTCATTTTTCTATTTATATAAGTTGTTTTGTTTTAGAAGTTTGTGGTAATAACCAATACAAACAATGAAAAATAAAATGGAGTCATTTTTCATGCATCCAGTGGTTTCACGCTTATTGGACTCAGACCGAGTTCATGAATTATTCCTTTTACAATAATATACTGCATTGTTTTGCGTTATGGCCCTTGTGTTTGAAAGGTTTTTGGTACATCAAATATTCACACGTGTGCAATTAGCTAATGCTCTGTAAAACAAGTGACTGACAGGATGTCCATCAAAAGTTGATCCGTTGGGCCACATTTTACTAAAACAACCATACTCATGACATCGAACAATTGTCCGTGGGGAGTTTCTAGAAAGTTGTGTCATTCATTGTTTGGGTTGTGTTTTTTTCACGATTAGATTTGAAAACAAAACAAAAGTTTTGTTTGTTTGTTTGTTTGCAGATGAAGAGAATAATTTTGTTGATTGAAATTGTCGATGAAAGGTTTTTTCATACATTTTGACCACTACTAGAGAAGCTTCAAAAATTCCAAGAGCTTTTTTTTGTCATTATGTAAACTCAGAATATGGAAAGTTTGGTAAATAGCGGTTAATATAATTATGAAGAGAATTTATTGAATTATTTGTTAGATTATAAATAATGAATATTTGGTTATTGGATTGAATTACATCAATGAGCCATAAAAAATAGTAGGAAGATTATACCAATAAGTAGGAAATACAGTAGTACAAGGTGTCCACAATGAGATCTAAACATTTTAATCACATACGTATATAGCCATTACTAAATAATGGAATTTATAGTGAACTTTTGTTCGAGTTTCATAAACAAAATATGACCAGTGTATATGTAGTGAAGTAGTTTAGTTGCTACATGGTTAATACGAATTTGAAGATGCATAACACCTGAAGTAAATTAACTCCACTGAATAGCCTGCGCGACTTGCAGAGAAACTGTTGTGGGGACAGCATACCTTTTACTCTCTATTGTTGTAACAATTTTTATTTCGGTCGCATTGTTGGAAATAAATGAAACAAAAGTGGATTCTGACTAAACGAGGTCGTGGCTACAACTTTCTAAATATGACTTGATACCTACGACACATTGTTTAAAATTTAACAATGGGTTTTTCGTAAAAATTAATTTCAAGGTCGTTGAAAATAGCATCATCGGAAAGGCCCCTCATGCACAAACAATACTTGCCCGACACATTTGTTTGTCACATGCTTTGTTTTTATTATATTTGGTTGTAACACGATAAGAAACACCCTGTATATAAAGGACTCCAGGCAATATAATGATAAGCCACACTCTTTTCCCAAAATGACATTTTTACATCAAACTAGTCCTACAGTACCTTTTCCAGCTTGTTATTTTACCACTACACGAATTTTCCAGAGAATACCAGCATAATTTAATCAGACAATATGGTACTCGTATGTAGAGTTTCTCACCAGAAAGTAGGCTACCCTGTTCAATTTTAAAAACATGGCTCATCATTATATTGCCCAAAGCCCAAAAACCTTGAAAACGCACAACAGTATTCTTGATAAAAATGGTAATATAACGTACGAAAATAAATAAATACGAAAATAAAAACTTATTGAAAATTCCCGTGCTACAGCACGGCATGCTTTTTGCAGATTCAGTAATAATAAGAATAATAGTAGGAATGATAGTAAAAAAATTATAATGCTAAAAAATAGTTTTAAAAATCAATAATAGAAATAATACAAAAAACTTGCTTTTATAAACAACAGACAAAACATTGGTCGTATCAATATTACTACATATGATGTCAAAAGTCATATGAAGTTGCTACATATAATGTCAAAAGTCGCTCGTATAATCAATCATGCATGTTATTGTCAAAATCCAAAATTTGATAATAAAACAACTACTTCCCATAAACAAAGTTGTTTAAACGGAGTCAATTGGTCATCATTGGCGAATGTCAATAGTTCAAATGTGATTGATTAGCTGAGGGATGTTGATAGGAAGAACTGTCTTTTTTTTTCCCCCATTATTTTTCACTCCGATTAGATAAGATGTAAAGTCCAGCAATAACAACCTTGTCCCAAGCAATAAGTGGGTGTTTTGAAACGATGTTTTTCTCCAGATTTGGTTTCCTGCCACTGTTTCCTCCAGATGGGGATTACATGACACAACCAGATGGAAAAACATTTCCTGTTACCAAAAGAATCCCGGTTTTCTAGTTTATGTACATTTGGATTGTACCGTGTAAAGTACTAAAGTATAATCAAGATTTTATTTTACACGTTTATTGTTTAAGTTACTTAGTTTTTAGAGTTAGAATGTTTTATCATACGCTTTATATTAGCGTCACCTGTGACTTTGTGAGTGAGTGAATAAGCTGGAATGTGAACGTATACTGGCATCTACAGACGTTTATGATAAGATACTGTAGTGTCCAATGTACCAAAAACTCGCATGATCGAAAACCGCACAAGTTTAACAAAATTCGCATAAATCGAATCGAAAACAGAATTTTTCAAAACTCGCCAAAATTGAATAGCGCGTCGCATAATAAATTTTATGTCCCAATGGGAAGGAGTTAACAAATTAAATTAAATTAAATAAATCGAAACGTGCAGAACTCGAAAATGGAATTTCTCATAACTCACATAAATCGAATATTACGTTACGATACTGAAAGAGAACATTAATCTAAATTCGCATAAATCAATATTCGAGCAAATCGAAATTCGCATGTTTCGAAACTTGCAGAAATCGAAAATGGAATACTCAAAACTGAACTGCTCATAAAAATTAGGGGATACTTCACAATCATCGTATACCATTTTGAAATATCTTCTAATTTTTGTGAGCAGTGTAGGATTTAAATAACCCAAAGATGGCATACATCTAAATTCGTATAAAACAAAATTATGTACAAAGCGTATTCTTAAAAAGCAATTTTCAATCCAACTTCAATTTATTTTTTTTGTGTGAAGGTAAAAATTGTTGTAAATGTCACTAACCCGAATTTATTTCCCACCAAAGAAGGAAACATTTTCTTAATACATTTCTTTACCATCTGGGCAACTTGTTTTCAATCTGTTTTGTCAAATAATTTTCTTCTCAACTTTTCATTTGATACCAAAGAATTTTTTGTAATATATTAAGAAAATATATTTTTTTTACAAATATTATTATATAGGGTGATATATACAAAACTCATTAGTATACAAAACTCTTTTAAATAAACCCGCACGAACTTCATTTGTTATCTAATATTTTTTTGTTCTAGAAATTTTCGTAAAATTCAGCTTTCATTATATTATACAGGGTGGCATAAAAACACGATTAAAAATACTGTTTTCTTTAAAGATGATTCGCACAATTTTTTCCTGATTGAATTAAACATTGCAATTTAACATTAAACATATTAAAAACCAGTTGTGTTTTTTCCTTTGATATCACATGCTTTTGAACCCAGATGTTTGTAACATTCTTACGATGAAAACTGAGAACAAGAATATTTTTCCCAGGGTATCATATACCACTAAACCAAGAACATTCTCAAACAAAATACCAATTTTTTTACGCATTACGGTATTTAAAAAAATTATATAGTGTCTTTTATATAATTTGCCGAGACGTGTCTGAAGTACTTTATTATACCTGCCTTATACAGAGTTACACTTGCATTATACCTGTCACACCTGCGTATGCAATAATAAATAGATCACGCAAATGAGCTGCATTGAGTGTAATTATTGTACAGTATTGTCATAAACTTAGTTTCATTTTTATTATACGCTTTATATTCACTTATGAGTAACCTTGTGATGTGAGTGAGAGCTGAGAATTGAACGTATATTGGCATCTACAGACGTTTATGATAATATTGTGTACTGTATTGGACCAAAAATCGCATAAAGTGAGAACTGCATTGATCGAAAACCGCATAAATCCACTGTAACAAAAATCGCACAAATCGAATCGGAGTACCGTACATTTTTAGCTCAATTCAGCTTCAAAACATGACAGCAAATTTTTAAAGAAGTTGAATTATTTAGTTGTGAATTTATTTCTAGTACTGTATATTTAAATTAACAAGGTAATTATCAACATTTAAATCAACAAGGCGCCCTTCTTTTTTTGTCGTCGAGTTTCAAGGTAATCACTGTATAAATCTTTCACCTATTGTTTTATTGCATTTGTTTCTTCCTTATTATTTTCACTTCCTGTTAAGTTTTCTTTTGATATCATGAGTTATGGAAATTTCAAATGAACTCATGAATTTAATTTTTTTTTTTCATTCGAAAAATTTAACACTCATGAAACTGTGCCATCATTAGTTGAGCTTGATGGTTTTCATTCTTTTCTTAACAATGATAATAAATAACAATAATAAAAAGATATGCTTCCGTGAAAAATGTACGAAATAGTTTTCAGTGATAGGCTTGGTTTGACATGACATTGTTTCTTTTATTTATTTTTCAAAAAATTTGATGTGCTTTTGAATGGAAAAGTTGTTTTAATAGGATTGTTTGAGAATTAATCAATCATTGTTTGTGTAATCTAACGAAATGGTATTAGAGATTTGAAAGTTTGAATTAAATCAAAAGTGAAACACTAAATTTACAAAAGTATTAAATTCAAAAATTTTTAAAATGGAAATGAATTCTAAACAAGTGCATTAAAAATGCTTGTAAGCTCCCATACTCTTTATATAGCCTACTGTCATATACAGATATACTGCATATACACAAAAAAAAAGCCATGGTACTTTCCGGTTATAGCCAGGCCCAGTCTAATGTTGCTATTTGCTTGTAATTAATTATGGGTTTATTGTGCAGGTTGGGTTAGAAAAAACAAAGAAACGTATTAAACGTATGATATTGTTTTGTTTTCCTAACCTGCACAATAAACCCATAATTAAGTACAAGCAAATAGCA